>JAJGOT010000797.1:0-87500 GCA_022457155.1 Cladopsammia gracilis | reverse complement strand
CTCTACCAGGAAGCCTTCTTCGTGAGACACCCAGCTGTGCGCACGATTATCGAGAAGTGGTTTGCACGTGGTGGTTGCATGGAGCAGTAAGTGTAGGGCAACACCAAGGATATGGCGTACCTCGATAGCGACCAATGTTCTACAGACCGCAATGCATTATGGGATCAATTGTGCTATTTTTAAAGCAGTTATCATTGCCAAAGGCCTGACTAGGTTTTGGGTACTAATAATTATATATACCTGTAAACCTGCTATCATTAACATGACGCCCTCGGAGCAACCTTAATTATAGCTAACATATCGCATAGCTAAGGCCTGGTCTAAACATCGAGCCAACGTCGTGCCAAACCTAATTCCATTTGGTTTGACGATAGCACGACGCTAGCGCGGCAGTGGTTTTAAACACCAAATTGGTTAGTTCTGTTTTCATAATCTAGTTGTATTTCTTCTTCGCACTGAAAGTGCCAAGTTTTGGAAAGGAATTTGGTTCGGCACGACGTTGGCTCGATGCTTAGACCAGGCCTAACAAGTGCAGGCGAGCTCAGCCTCACTTCCATGTCGTCTTACGTGAACAAAACATATTCAAATGTAGTTCAATTCACGTGAACAAAACATATTATCATGTAGTTCACTTGTTGTAGTCATTTTTTCTGAACAACTCCAGAAAAAGAAAAAGAAATTTGCCTTTGATGCTTATTTGAAGACAACAAATGACCAGCCTCACTTTCGTGCAGTGTTCATCACGTGATCAGTATTTAATACTTAACTCTATGAATATGCATTAGATAGACTATATTAAAGATTTCTGGTATTTTTGTGGAAATTTCTTGTAGTTAATTGTATTTAGACCTCATTTTATATTCGAGCCTCGATTCTATGTTGAGCCATATAGGTCTAAAAATAGACCCCCCATAGCGGCCGCCAGTGGAGGTTACAAAATTGCCGACAGCATTGTTTGTGTTCCTTAGGGTCCCCTTAACACATCTAGGTAGGTGGTTTGCTTTCACCATAAAAATCCCACGGGAATACATATGCTCGCTGACTATACATTGCAGTTTCTTTGGCTCACTTTTGTTGCACGATAAATACCTATCGGCTAAAGTTTGCTGTCGCTTTGGAAGTGCTAGGGTCGTTAAATTTCTGAGGTCGTCAAAAGTCTCTGATGTGCAAGACTTGTGAGAAAGTGTTGTCCATCATAGATATACAGTTTAGGCATCTTAGATCTGAGTCTCAAAAGTGCAACCAACTAATGTTAATGCTCCTCCACATGATTGTACAGTACATGTAAGTGTATAACATAGAATTCCCATCTCAAAAAATTAAGTAAGCAACCTAATTCTTGAGCTTCTAAATTGGAATACATGTAAGTGCCTAGACACTTAGGGCATGTTTTCATGGAGGGAGGGTGCCCTGGTTAACTGAGCTACCCTGGGAGAGCCAACTTTTTATGTTTCTTTAGAAAATGCATTGAAGCGTGTACATGTTAGAAAGGGTAACCCACCTTCCCGAGGCACCGTTCTAGGATGGCTATCTTTTTGCCTTGTAAATGGTTCGTGTCGGGTTACCCGGCTAGCCGAGGTGAGGAGACCGCGAAACATGGTGGTATAAAATTACCACATCCTGGGGAATTTTTTCATTGTTATCACTTACCAGTGATATCTTGCTGAACAGAATGAATTAGTAGAGTGCAAAATAATAGCCCCAGACACTGAAAAGCAGCCGCTTGCAGAACGAATGATAAAAAAAAAAAAACTTGCCGCCAAAACGTTTCTTTTGTGCGCCATCTTGTTTATTGTGCTCAGCGGCCACTCAAAAGATAGCCCACTGACTTTGAAGTACTGACATTACCTTTCAAAAGCAAGTAGCATAGAACTGTCAGTATAGTTTGAGGCAAAACTACTTTGAGTGGCCTAGTGTCAGTGTTGTGTACCAGGTTAAAAATAACCGGCAATATTGTTTATTATTGTGCATTCTTTTTTTTTCAATTAACTTTGATTAATAAGTACATTCTATTATTGTTTTTCTGCAGAAAAGTATGTGCAAATGAAGGAGAAAAAAGGCCCAGCAGGTACAGGATGCATAACAGGGCTGACTCACAAGGATAAGGGTATGTCCGATTGACTGATTCCGGAGTAGGAATATGCAGAATGGTCACAAAAAAATCACATTCTTTGAGATTTGGGAGCCATAAGAACACTTAACTTCTGCTATTGTCGTATCATAAACATGTTTTACCAGATTTGCAAAGCAAGTGTGCCTGAACAACCAATTCTCAGAGACTATTCTGATTACACTTATTCTGGAAAATGGTGAATTGAATGTGCCCTACATTATTGCATTACAAATTCAAATATTTTGATTTGACAATGCAAATGTTCCTTACTTCTTACCGCACAAAAATAAATATCTGAATGGTAGATGTGGATTTGTGAGTGTACTGTAGGTTGTTTGCAACTAAACTTGAATGTGATGCTGAGTATGTGCTCGGTTTTCCTTTTATATTTGGATTTCATCTGAGAGGTGCACAGTAACTTTCATTTCCACAAAAAAAAATACAAGATGTCAAGTTGTATACACCAAATTGAAGAAACGTTGACCCGTGAAAAGCATAAACCATGAACGATGAAACCAAATGGGATTCTGGGTAGGCAGCATTGGCAAGCTAGTAACATTCTATTTCTTGATAATCAAGATGTTTTCTTTGTTTGAGACATTTAAGAGCATGATTTATGCATCCTGTGTTAATATAATGTGTATTCTGTCACAGACAAAGATTAAATTTTCTAACTTCCCAGTAAACCTTTGGGTCACATCGTTCATGGTTTATGCTTTTCACCCGACAACGTTTCTTCAATTTGGTAATCATTTT
Source organism: Cladopsammia gracilis (assembly GCA_022457155.1). Lineage (NCBI taxonomy): Eukaryota > Metazoa > Cnidaria > Anthozoa > Scleractinia > Dendrophylliidae > Cladopsammia > Cladopsammia gracilis. The sequence continues at coordinate 84,631 of JAJGOT010000797.1, read as the reverse complement.
AATACTTGACTGATTAAACACAAAGCATATTTACTAAGGTGCCAAAAAATATCTTCAAGCATCGTAATTTTCGTATTGAACAAAAATCGAAATGTAGAATCAAGGAATAGGATTCGTGAATCAAATTGAATGGTCATGATTGTGAATAATTGCATAATCAAGAATTTAGACCAGTAATAAGTTCACGTATTTGGTTTTTATGGTGATATAAATTGTCAGTATGTTAATTTTCAGAGGACCAAAATATTATTTTATACTTAAATTTTGACTTAAAAATACTCAAATTTTGACCCTTGTTGGGGTCAGCAAATTACATGCATACAGTTGTCATCTGTTTTATTGAATTTTTTATATTAAGAAAGAATTAGTAAATTCGAATTGTATTTAACAACTGTTCACCGAAGTGGAGGTGGGTAGTGGTGGGTAGTTGCTGGGAGGTGAATAGCACTTGCTATTCCAAGTTTTAGTAGCCAATCAGAGCGCGCCAACAATGCTATCCACTGTTTCAGTATATACTAATTGTATTTAACAACTGTTCACCGAAGTGGAGGTGGGTAGTGGTGGGTAGTTGCTGGGAGGTGAATAGCACTTGCTATTCCAAGTTTTAGTAGCCAATCAGAGCGCGCCAACAATGCTATCCACTGTTTCAGTATATACTAAATTTATATATTATTATAGGGTTTGAACCATGTTTTAAAATTATTTGTAAGGAATTTAGAAGGTATTTCAAATATATTTTTATTGTATTTTGACAGACATAATTATGAATAAACCATTTATTGCAAATGCTACTTCATTTTGTTTTTAAAATCTTTTAAAATCTATGTTCAGTGTATTTTCAGGTAGTTTGAAAGGCTCTTAAACCCGATTCAAATACTATCGATAATATATTTTGAAACACCCATTTTCTCCATTCACGAAATAAATAGGCCTTTCAAAATACGTCAAAATAGTGTTTTAAACAGGTTTAAACATCGTTAAAATAAGTCAAACACTACTTAAAAACTATATTTCAAGCACGAATTTTCAATGTATTTTGAATACAAATACATTCAAAATAGCTTTCCAAACAGTTTGCAAATAGTTTAAGAATTGTTTTTTAAAAATTTGTAAACTGTTTTGATGCTAATTTTCCACTATTTCAAATACGTTTCAATATCATTTTAAACAGGTTTAAACATCATTAAAATAAGTCAAAAACTACTTAAAAACTACATTTAAAGCACGAATTTTAAACGTATTTTGAATACAAATACATTCAAAATAGCCTTCCAAACAGTTTGCAAATAGTTGGAGAAATTATGATGTATTTTTAAAAGATTTGTGAACTGTTTTTGAAACTATTTTTTAAGGTGTTGAAACGTATTTGAAATATATTTTAAAACGTATATGCGGATCTGAATTCATCGAAACTACACTCTGAAAAGGTTTTAAAAATATATTTCAATATCGTTTTAAACATCGTTAAAATAAGTCAAAAACTACTTAAAAAACATGATTCAAATACGTATTTTTCATATATTTTTCAAAAATATTAAAAATAGTTTTTCAAAATACATTAAAACAGTTTTAAAATAGTGTTTGGTTTGGTAAGGGTACTCCGATAAGACAAAACTATGGTTTTGAAAACCAAGCACATGCCGAGCGCGGCAGCCATTTTAGTAGAATTTGTATGTAACCTGACGACCCGGTTCGTAATAATATATGCGTGCATAAATTTGCATGCACAAATGTGACACCAAAGAACAAAATAAAAAAAATGACGGAGAAAAACGAAGCCGGAACCTTACCTCATGCGCGCTATGCCCATGAGTAAAAAAATAAAAAGGAGAAAAACGAAACCGGATTTATAACTCTTGCGCTTTGCGCATGAGTAACAAAACACCACCTACTAAAGGCCTGGTAGCACTACAGTCAAAAACAAAATTTAGCCCGTGGAAAAAAGAAACCGCTCCGGTGGGACACGCTTTTTTATGGAATGTTATTGTTTTTATGTCATTTTGCACGGGCTAATTTTTGCTTTTGACTGTAGTGCGACTAGGCCCTAATTTATAGGAGTGTTTTTATCGGATATATAAAGTCACTGCACGTGAGGTATTATTGATCATTTGATAGGTTTGTGGGCTTTCCATTGTTTTGAAATTGCGGCAACCTATTGTATTTCCTTTAGAAAGTCTTTTCTATTGTCAAATATCCCAACAGAAAAAAGACAATGAATAACTGAAAATGCATTGTGCAAATTGACGGAACAAAACATTTTTATCGTCAATTAGCTAGCAAGGCGGAAAAAGTCTTTCCCATTTCGGAGTTGCGCCCATTGAAACACGTCGATCAAAGATGCAAATTTTGCTGTCAATCAAATGTTCCCCTATTATTTCTAGGCGAAAATAGATGCAACAAGTCTATTATTCAGCAGACAACAGAAGAACAATGGGTCTCTCGCAAGGCCACTTCGGTCAAGTTTATTGATGCATGTTGCGGCTGCATCACAAAAGCGATTCGCACTGCATTGCCACCAGCCCGTGCTTTCCTTGAAATTTCTATTATACAGAAATACATTATATTGGCCGTGTTTTCACGAGCGATTTTTCAAGTCGCTGAGCGAGTGACAGTCGGAAATCTCGTGGAAACAGTTGCTTGTCCAACTCGCTTAAAGTTAAGCGAGTTGGCGAACTACAATAGAATTCTTATTAAATTTAAGCCATTAAACCAGGTCGCTTAAGCTTGTCGGCAATTAATTTCGGCCAATCACATTTCGCCAGCGTTCAAACAACAAAGAAGGGCATTGTATTGTCGTTCTTTTGTGTTTTAATTTTCTATTGTTTTAACAAAAGAAAATATATCGCGCATGGTATAAGAAAAATGAATAAAGTTCTGTCCGTGAAAACGCATAAATTTTTTAAGCTGCTTAACGCGGTCAGTAAACAAATTACCTACAGGAATGTTAAGCGAGAAAAACCGCCTCGTGAAAACACAGCCATTGTCTTGCAAAGGATATTTTAATGCCAAAAATTGATCAATTAGAACACATAGACCAGTGTCCTTGATGCGTCTCTCTACAAAAGGTGACAAATGTTAATATGAAACTCATTACGCATCGAAAACTTAAACAGTTTTGGGTAAGGTATTGAGAGACTGAGTAAAATATCTTCATTGAAACTCGGCCAAGAATAATTATATTATTGAAATATTTATACCAGTAGTTAGAACCAAGAATTTAACCGATCCATTGCAACTATTTTTTGTCGCTCGTGAGCATAGCGTCTAATGAAGCGAAACTTAAACCTCTGATTTGAAAAGTACCTTGTAACGCATATACATGGTGTATCTGCTTCTCAAAACGGGAATGTTGAATGAAATTGTCATTATTTTATTTATTTTAATGACAAGAAAGAGATTTGAAGAGTAAAATAGGAAACAAGACTTTCACGTGTGAGATTGTTTTAGTTTTGTCTGGTTGTGTTAAATACATTTGCATACCGACAAAAACAACGTCAAGCGAAATTCAAAACCTTTAACACAACGCATTCGCTTTATTCGCATGGCCCATGAAAAGCTAAAAATGTTTCGCTACACAGGATTTAAAATCATTATGTAACTAATTAACGCATTACTTTCAGCGAGTGTTTTGTTTCGTTGCCGTAACAATTCCGTTCGCCTCTTTCCGTTTCTATTGTCTCGCAGAAACAATGCGCAAAACACCCAGGATAATTTCAAGACCGCAAGAAGTGGTATCCTTTGTCAGCGCGCAAAACATCATGGGAACCCCACATTTTTTGGCCGATGGTTTTCCGCTAAATCGGAAAACCCTATTTCACGGGTTAACTGTAATCACTCTATTTTTATTATTATAATTATGTATAAATATTATTTTAATTTTATTCTGTAAATAATCAAACGCAAAGATATAAAGGTGGCTAAATCGAAACCGCAAAAATAACAGGAATGTTCAACTTCGAAAGTACTACAAATGAAAAACAATACATCCTACCGAGTATCGACGATTCGGTGAAAAGATCCTGAGGCGGATAAACGAAGGAAACTATCAATCTCGTACCCGGATGTCCCAAAAAGGGAAGACCGCTAGAAAGTGTTGAGCCCGAGCCTCAACAGTTTTTGTTAGCTTGATGAATGTATAAAAACGACATTGCGTAAGTTGCACATACAAACAGAGTCCGCGATCATCAGCGAAAAAATCATTGAAGTATAATAAACAATAATATTTGGCTTTAAAAATATGCACGGATATTTCTCCTTGGACTACAAGACACCCATGCGTAATGTTTGCATATTTATATATTTGAAAATACGAGACATTGTATGGAATTTCGAATTGAACATTTTTCGCAATATGTAAAATCAAAATTGCTGAATAAAATCGTTGAAACACGTATTGGTGTTATGTTTCATCTTTATACAATGTTTCTACGCTATGATATATGAAAATACAAGACATTTTATAGAATTTCGAATTTCGCGCATCGGAGGTCTATTCTGATCTTCACAGATTTGTGGCGCCTATTTTGAAGTGCTATGTGATTTTTTGAAGCCGCTTATTCGTCATAATAACAAGGGATGTTCAATTTGGTCGAATAAATGCAATTTCACGTTATTCTACTGTAAGGACGACCAGACAGAATAGGAGCAGCACCTATTTTTGTGCGTGAAAAAGAGCCATCTGTGGACGCGCATCGAACGCCGAAAGCTGCTGAACTCTCCTTCCTTTCAGTTATATTATACAAGGTAAGATAGATAGACTAAAAATCTCTCGAATAGCGTAAAAACACTGTATAAAGATAGAACACAACACCAATACGTATTTCAACGATTTTATTCAGCAATTTTGATTTTATATATTGCCAAAAACGTTCATTTCGAAATGCCATACAATGTCTTGTATCAGTTTCAAATATCATAAATATGCAAGCATTATGCTTGGGTGTCCTGCAAAAATACACAAACATATTTGCATAAGGCGATGCGAGTGAAGATAGAACTGTACTATAAAATCAAAGTATTGTTTTGTTTACATAAAATCGCTTTTCAATCTATCTAATGAATGAACAAACACATAAAAATGGAAAACACAATCTTCTTTCGAAAAAAATTATTCAAATCTCCATTAGTTTACGTTTAAAAGCAAAACGCGTACCATTTAATTATAGCTCATCGAGTTCAAGCTTTCTTCGATGAAATTCAAGAGATCGATACAACTGAATTAAAGCACGTTTTAAAATCAATTCTCCAAAACTAACAATAACACTAATAAAAAGTCACTCACAGATTGATATCAACATAAATTCTCATCGAAAACTGTAATCTGTTTTACCTTTAAGTCCCTCGCTTGCTTGGAAATTCAAATCTCCGCTTCTGGTTCTGAAATCCGTAGAAAACAAACTACTCCCGCATTGATAAAAACGTAATACATGAAGTTCCTCGAAGCAAGATATTATCCCTGAAAGCTCGTCTTTTTCCACTAAAGCGGCTTCTGAGTATACCTTAATTAGTATCCCTGTCTTGAGTAGCAAACCGCGAAAAAATGCAGGAAAATAACGACTTTAATTCTCCGCTAAACACAACAAAACAACTAAAGTGTTTACCGAGCTCACGGCTGTGTGGCCGCGCGAAAAACAAAGCCTTGCTTTCAAGATCCCGGATGTTGTTCCAACACGGTGGCGGGCACACACGCGCCCGCAAAACATTCCGCTAGCCATGACCATGAAAAATGACGGCATAGGTTCTATGAGTATGGGGCTGCGCAGCCAGGCCTTTGGCCTGGCAGGTTATCCGCTATTTATACCCAAAATGACGAACAAAATTAATACAAAGTTTCAAGATTGGTGTTGATTTTTGGCGTCAACGAAGTTCTACACTCATTGCGTATGCGTTTCGGAGTTCTCTATATTTATTTTGTAAAGCGAAGGGATAGGATAATGGGAAAAAATAATCATGATAGCTTTACAAGAAATGCATTCGGTTTTTGATAGTATGATTGAAAATCTCGATTAAGCAGTCGCCTGGCATGTAATGTCGTGCAATGGTGTCTGCAAGGGGAATGCATAAAACTTGATCAGACTTCAAAACTTCGAAGCCAGTCTTATGTCTCGGCAGTATGCCAGTTGCACTAGCTAACATTCCTACGTAAACATCGTCTATTTTGAAAAACGGCAGGTGGTCAAATGCTTCGACAAACAGAGCTACTACATCGTAAGAGAGAATAAACGCAAAACCGGAGCAGTAGTCAGGGTAATATTGCTCGAAATATTCGTCTTCCGTCACATACCATTTACTGGTGTTGTCTCGTATTGGTTCCAGGCCTGAATTAAGATTACCAACGTAGAGTTCTTTGTTTGGAGTTGTGAGCTCGTTCAAGTAGGATATTACTTTGACAGTGTCAACAAAAACGTCGTCGTCTGTTTTCATTAAGAATGAATATTCACAATATCTATTCGCCCACTCAAATCCCATTTGTATCTTGTACGTTTGATTGTAGTAATCCTCGTAGTAATTTCCCTTCACGAGATCTCCGAAGTCTTCCTGTTCTTTTATCAATGCCATCGATTCTGTTTGTTGTCGCGTCCGACCCACAAGAAAAACGGTCATCCAACGCGGCGGCCTCAACTCGTTATCACGAGCCCAAGTCTTACGAAGTTTATTTCTTGTATCAAAATTTGCTGGCGCAGAAGAAACAATAATAAGTAGAAAAGAATATTGCACACAAGACCTGTTTGTTATCAAAGTTGTCTTGTGTTCCTGTTTTGGTTTCCGCCACTGTGGTTTGTTGAAATATGGAGGCCATTTTTCACTTTCCTTTTCGCTTTCTAGCTCAGTTCTGGCACATTTGAAATCATTTGTATCTGATGAAGGCATAAACCTCCAAGATGACGTCTGATTTGAGCGGATGAAAATCATTAATCCACCCACTGTAGAAACAACTATCATATACTTGACAATCATCCTTACGCTGATTCTGCGCCGCATCGTATGCCAGTTTGATGTCTACTAACAATCGCTCAGTTATAATTATTCGTTAAAGATCTAAGCGATCATGTAAACTCAGAGGAGAACGAAATCGAAATAATTGATTAAGTATGAAACCCTGCAGAGTTGAAAGACGACACTAAAGCATTATGTTAATTTTTTAATTATGTTAAAAGTGCTTGACCTGCTTGACAAGCGTAGGTTTGTTGCCCGTAATTACTCATGCGCATAGCGCGCATGAGGTAAGGTTCCTGCTTCGTTTTTCTTGTTATTTTTGTAACTACTTCTCGAAGAGAAATAGCTACTATGTCATCGATTGTGTAAGTCCTTAAGTGGTCCAATCTTCGGATTGTGCTCGGAACATATATCGGTTTTATTTCTTTCTAATTATTATGTAATGTTTGTATGTATGTATGATTATAGGTTTTATACGATTCCAAACTCGATGAAACTCGATCACTTCGACAATAGCCGAGACTAATCTCGATGTTACCCGATTCATTTTCGTTGGCTCTCGTCAACGATCGACTACTTATCGATTGAGACGTTCCAGCGACGTGCTTTCTTTCCATGTGGTCGATGTACGATTACAGGTAAGAGAATTTGTTTACAAAGTTTTGCTATTTTGCACCATAGTAACCAGGCACAGCTTTCAAGCAATGTGCACGATGTTTTCTAGAAAAGACTTCTTTAGGTTGTTTGACGGTCTGCTCAGAATTTCCACCAGAAAAACCAACGCTGAACCGAGATGTTTGACTTCGTTGGGCGGCCATGATGGAGAGATTTGTGCAGCGAAACACCTCGAATTGGTCCATGTACATCATCTGGCGAACCCTTATACGGATTTGAGTAACTCCCTTCGGGGAACCAAATATTTCCTTCTGTAAGTCCTCTGGTACGCATTGTGTTTTGTTTTTTGATCAAAACCTCAAAACAGTTGTAAGCTTATCGAAGGTATTAAATCCACATGGACACCAGTCAAACCAATTAGGGTAGGAATATAACTGTACAACAGTACAAGTGGTAAGAAAACAGTTCCCATTAAGACCTGCTGCTGCTAAAACTATACATAGATCCATAGAGGATCAAGTTGTTTTGGTTAAGTAATATTGTGGCAAATGTTAAATTATATTTCAAGTTAAACGAATGTATAGTTCCACATGTTGAAACTGAAAAAAGCTCTATCTAAGAAAAATACACTTCCATATTTGCTGTTAGCAGATTGATCTACATCCATAGATGATTTTAAATTGTTATTACCAAAGGCAAGAACTATTGTACCTTTTGTTAAAAATAAAATGTTCGCTTTTCATCTTGTAGTATTGAATCATTGACGTCATTCTCACTCACTCACTAGCTATGGTGTAAATTTCCGTGTTGACATTTCACTTCCAGTGTTAACATTTCTAGTGTTACCTTATATTTGATCAAGGAAATGTTATACCAAGAGACTGAGAGACGAGAGAATCTGCGAGAAAAGGGTCCAGCACGAGGACTGAACTCACCGACTGTGAATACTTATTTGGATTTAACATATAACTTAAATTGTACAACACATTAATTACTTACAATAGAGAACTACATCACTTGCATAACATAATTTGTTTACAATTTGTTTCTTATAAATATACTTGCATACATTATATATTTTTTTAATTCAACACAATTTCAATAAAAATAACAAACATAAGCATTACAGTACAGTGCAAACAATTTTACAATAAAAAGACCAGGAATTAATTACAACTGAGTATTATGTTAAACCAATTTGCACTAAAACATAAATTGTACAACAACATTGCCTTGTGACTAATAAGTTCTATGATTCATTTAAACAAAAGAAACAAAATGATGAGAAGTCAATCTTTGTAGACGCTTTAAAGTGAGGTGCAATTGATATGCAGCAGTTCCACAGGCTCGATAGTCATTTCAATCGATTATTTCCTACTTTCATTAGTTTTGCACTTCTGTATTTCCCACCGGTAACCTCATGTCCTCATGTCCTTTCATTTCCATCCTACAGAAGTAGCTACATGTAGTCCTTGACTACCTATTTTTATTATTTTTATTATTTTTACTCATGCGCGTAGCGGCATGAGTTATAAAATGGCCTCGGTTTTTCTTCTTATTTTTCTTTTTTTTTTTGTGTCACGATTTTGCATGCAAATTTATGCACGCATATTTTACATTGTGCTCTTCCGGTTCATAGCTTTGCCATTTAAACTTCCTGTTTAGTGACTTCCGGCTACTTTTACTTCCGGTAAAACAGCGTTACTGAAGCGTCACGAAAGCGTCTCCTACAACCCTACTTACACAACTAATGTTCACGTTAGGGATATATAAGACATAGAAGAATCATTGGCTTCATTGTGGTGCAGCCTTCATTTACAAAACATTCAATAGTAAACAACGTGGTTTGCAGGAACAATGACTGAATGAAAGGATAAACTCTTCTCCATGTCGGACATCTTATCATGTTTATATATATATATATATATATATATATATATATATATATATATATATATATATATATATATATATATATACTGTATCATAAAATTTTCTTACGCATGCGCATGAGTATAGGCTGCTTGCAGCCTCGTGTTATTTTTTGTGTCACGATTTTGCATGCAAATTTATGCACGCATATTTTAAATTGTGCACTTCCGGTTCATAGCTTTGCTATTTACACTTCCTGTTTAGCGACTTCCGGCTACTCTTACTTCCGGTAAAAGAGTGTTAATTAAGTGTTACGACAGCGTCTCCTACAACCCTACATACATTACTTTGTTCATGTTTGGTATATATAAGACTAAGAAGAATCACTGGCTTCATTGTGGTACAGCCTTCATTTCCAAAACATTCAATAGTAAACCAACTGAATGAAAGGAGTAACTCTTCTCCATGTCGGACATCTTCTTATCATGTTTAAAATATATCATAAAACTTTCTTACGCATGCGCATGAGTATAGGCTGCTTGGAGCCTCTTGTTACTTTACATTTATGCAGGTGTTGTACGGCCTACGACCGTGGTGCATTATTTTCGTACATTTTCAAGATGGCGGTTTTTCTGCTCGTTTTTTGGTGGGTTTGAAGAGGTAAGTAAAGACCAAATTTAGTGATTATTTGTTAATGACAGGAGCCATAAACTTATGCATTTTAAAGATTAATGCTTTCTTAACCTTCTCGAGTATCCTATTATCTGTTAATTTTAGTTTAAGATGTCATTTTCTGGCTAAGAAAAAATAGGACCTATTTGCGTGCGATTCAATCGCTCTGAATTGCACTCTACTCTTGAAGATTTCATTACTTTTTTCTGACTTTCAGCTTCCCAAAAAACATACGTAGATATTTTTAAAGAGTGTTTTTGTTATTTTATCGGATCGCACCCCAGCGCACCCCTCTACTTCATATATAAAACAGCGCTGGAAGTTGTCGGTTTTTTATAGTTTCACGGAGTTGTTTGGGCCTTTTGTTTGTTCATGACATGGGCTGCCGTGCGCGGTGGCGGAAAACATGACAATGATATCCATGACTCGGAATGTTTAATCTTTATCTCAGATTATCTCAATCGAGTAAAAGAACTATTAAAAGTACCGGGGATACCCCTGGAAAGACTGTTCAGAATAAAAGCCATAGAGACGGTACTGCACGTGAAGAAACAAGTTCGACGAAACCAACACGAAGGAGTCTGTTTCAAAACAAAAGTCCAACTAGTTGCACTCCTTTTGGAGTGGTGCAATTGAAGAAGCGAATTGATCCAGAATTGAAATTCTATTACTAGATAGGGGGTAATGAACGTTACAGAGATTGAGTTTGAACTGCCATCTTGGGGAAGGTATTACTGAGAGACTTGCTAGAGTCATCTTATCACGAAGAGGAGACCCAGGTATATTTGTTGCAAACCGCGCGTTCTTGCCACAAAGAGTTCGAGGACAGTTGACTGCTGACAGTTGACTGTCATAGAGCCCCGGTAAAATTACCTCCACCCATGATGCAAGGAGATTAATTGCAATGACGGTTATATTTACGACATTTCTTGACCATTTTCGAAGAAAATCGAAAGATATTTATAAAAAAACTGTTTTTCGCCATATTTGTTTACCGTTGCTATGGAAACGGTGATTACCATAAAAAGAGCATCATCCACAACTTTCATCCAAGCCTTACATCTGGTATGAAATTCAGATTCATTGAGCTAAAGGAAGAATGTATAAGCGCATTCAAAAAGGGAAGTGTGACCCAAAAAACAAATTACGTTCTAATTCGCTACACTCAAACGAACGTAAATTATTTTCCTCCTAAATACATAGATACACAAAGACAACATCTTGATGGTTGGATGCTCAGGCAATCCAAATGACGTTTAATCCAAATAAATCCACACGAGCTATGACAATACACAAGTAATAAAACAAGCTAAATTACACTATAATTAAATGCTACGTTTATAAACCAAGATGACTTGTTATTTCAAGACGCTTAGAAACACTTTCAAGAATGTACATGTCTTTTGCAATATCAGACTTCCATCGCCCATGGAGCTTGAGAACCCGCTCAGAAAGATTAGAACTATTAACTACTGCAGAGGATGCTCCGCCTGACCTTAAACTATGTAGACCGTAGATCTTATGATCTAGTCCTAAATCTTTTAAGGCATTCTTTAAATATATCCCTGCATCTAGTGTAAGACAATCTTTCACCATACACCTTATAGGTGTTTGTAGACTTAAAGTATCTTAATGGACGGAAGAGAGCAAGAGTACTCGAAAGCTCAATATTACACATGGAGATAAACCTTTCTAAAAGAGCAACAGGGCAATAAATGTTACCTAATCTCTTGATGTAAACATAATTGCCCTCCCGATAAATGTCATTCTTGGCCCTGGGAACAAATACTCTAACATGATCGGGAAAAAACTCAAGATGCGTGGGAGCAATGTTACTAAGCTCATCATAACGGAAAAATCCCGCAAAACCTAACGCACAGATACAAGCAATACGTAAGTCCTTTAAGTTAGCAGAAGTACCAGCAAACTTATCAATAATACGTTTAATAATATCAGCGGAAATAGGCGCCTTTTTAACACTAGCTGGCTTATTACGCTTAGCAGCTTCCAGCAAATTATGACATATAGGACTATCCAGTGGATTGACGCCGCTGCTTAAGCTAAACGAAAGAAACCACTTAAGAGCTGCATGAGCCATAACTAAAGAGGAATATGAGTTAGAATTCCTGTAAACCTTAAAAAGATAAGCAACTATAAACGAAACAGGAAAAGGAGGCACTGGCTGAACACTGGACAAAATACAAAATTCAATGAACTTCGAAATCTCTTTTTGATATCTTTTCGACGTAGAATCCGCCTTGGACTTCAACAATGTCGAAATAAGATCACTTATGTCAGGCTTAACATTAACTGGTAGACATTTCCAACCGCCATCTGCGGAAAACATCTGCAACAAGAAAGTGCAATATAAATAAAACAAACCTATTTACCAAAACAACTTTCAGACCCCTGAGTCCTCACTCCATACAGCTAATCACTCAAAAAACGATGATAAACAATAGACCGCAAAAACGGCAAGCGCCTTAACAAAACATTGTAATAATTCCAGGTCAGGCCAGCGCCTCTTATCCATATAATACTTCAAAGGACAAGCGTCCCATGTGAATACACTAAAATCAGGCCAGTCCTTCTATCCACTCAACACTAAAGGAACGAATTTCGCATGTAAACAAATTTAGGCCAGTGTCCCAAGTAAACGCACTAAATTCAGGACAGTGCCTTTTCCCACTCAACACTAAAAGAACTTAAAGAAAGTTTAGGCCAATGCCTTTTACCCACCCAACACTTAAAAGGACGGAGACCTAATAAGAAAACTTCATGCGAACAGCTAAGATGGACCCCTTAAACCTACTGCTACCCAAAAAGGAATTAGGATTGCGCCCTTGCTCTAAAGCAGTACAATCAAAACACTTGTAACCAACTATAAACCTAGAAAACTTACGAGAAATAATGGGCCAAAAATATGAAGAAGGCCAAAAGGGCACAACTACAGTCGCAACAGCCCTGGAGACGTGTAAATAACGAATAGCTCTAGCAACAAGGCTTACGGGGGGAACAACGAGACAATTTTCACCCCCCAAATTCTGCACGAAAAAATCAACCCCGCTACAACCTGGGTTCCAAAACCGAGAGAAAAATTTATTGACCTTCTTGTTATAATAACTAGCGAAACAATCCACTGAATGATTTCCCCAGCTTTCCTCTATAGACGCAAAACAATCAGCTGAAATTTGCCAGTCGTCTATGTCAATGAGACGACTAATGTAATCTGCTCTCTCAATCTCAGTGCGTGGGATCCACTGGACCTCTAACTCAATGCCACAGCTGGCACAGAACTGAAATATCTCCAACGCAATGGCGTGTAAATCACTTCTCATACTTCCTACTTGTATGATTCTGCATGCGTTCTGGCTGTCAGAAAACCACTTTACATAAGAGCCTTTAAGTAATGGCAAAAACGATTGTAAAGCAAACAAAATAGCAGATAACTCCCTCCAAGTAGAACTTTTAACACATTCTTCTCCATCCCACTGTTTATGACAAACTTGCTCACCATTAATATCAAGATGCGCACCACACCCTGTGGCGCTGGCATCCGAATAAACTACATAATTAGATGCTTTAATGGAACAACCTGCCACTTCTTTACAATTAAGTCGCTTTAAATTAGCCTCCCAGAAACGAAGCTCCCTGACACAATATTGATCAAGATAAAATTTGGAGTCCCAGTCCTGGGCAGAAGCTACTGAAATAGAACAATATCTAGTCATAATTCTGGCAATGTTGCCAAAAACCGCCCCACCAGAAATAATCTTGCCCACGATAGAAGATAACTCCCGTGCCGATACCAAAGGATCCCTTGAAAGGAGCCTTTCCACTGATTTGGCAATGCTTTGTTCCCGTCGATCAGAAATACTAATAGTTCCATTAATGGCGTCCCATACAATCCCTAGCCATTCAATAACTTGAGTCGGACACCACTTAGACTTCTCGTCATTGGTAACAAACCCTGATTTCCTTAAATCAGACCAAATGTTAGAAGCTAAAACTGAACAGGCGTCACGATCAGAATCTATTAACCAGCCGTCATCGAGAAACAAAGCTATATTAACACCATTGAACCTCCAGTATTTCTCGAGCGGCTTTAGGCATTTGGTGAAAATGTAAGGGGCAGAAGACAAACCAAATGGAAGAACTGTAAATGCAAAATACCTTATAGAATCTTCACCCGGAAATTTCCATGCGAACCCCAAAAACTTCTGGTGATCTGGGTGAATTTCAATATGATGATACCCACTTTTAAGGTCAAAAGAAATCATAAAAGACCCCTTATGGAAGTAAGATAAAGCAATCTTCCAATCTTCATACTTAACCCTATGCTTAACCAGGTAATTATTAACGTAACGTAGATCGAGGATTAACCTCTTTTTACCGTTGGACTGGATGGACACACTCAATGGATTAACAACATCGGGTGGCTCGATGAGCTCTGACACCCTACCCGAATGCAAAAGCTCCGAAATAGCTTCGCAAACAAATTCCGACTGATTTAAAGATGACCTATTGTTTTTGGAGCTAAACCCCGGGGGAATCTGCTGAAAAGGCAAACGGTAACCCTCGCATATTACTGATAAAATATATTTAGGGGCACCTATTCTGCGCCAAAATTCCACATGTCTTCTCAGACTACCTTTGACATCTGACAAAAGTGGAGTGCTTGAATCTTCAAACTCAAAAGCCTCTTTTACCTCTGAAAGTTGCGTAAACAGACCATTCTCACCCCCATCACTTGGAGCTACCATTGGCACAGCCTCCTGATCCGGGCCTAACAGATGTGGCGCAGTTTGAATAATAGAAGCCGCTCCTGTTGGCGGTGGAAGGCAACATGACTCGGCAGTCCTTGGCCCAGTGCCCTGGTCGGTAGCAACGGTAACAACGGCTGGAACTTGTAGCATATTCTGAACGGCCTAAATGAAAGAAAAATAATTAAAAGAGGGAAGGAAAAACGAACAGGGTGGGTGGGCGGGAAACCAGCAAACGTCAGAATGGAATGCGAGAGCGACAGGAACTGAACAACTCTTTGAAACCTTAAATACTGAACACTAACCAATCACAAAATCCCTGGAGACACGCCTAACAGCGTGTATTAACAATACAGTAAAACATAAGTGCTAACGAACTGTATCAACTGCATACCAGTGGAAAATACATTTACGTTCTAATTCGCTACACTCAAACGAACGTAAATTATTTTCCTCCTAAATACATAGATACACAAAGACAACATCTTGATGGTTGGATGCTCAGGCAATCCAACCAGAGAGCTCACAAAGTAAAATAAGTAATGGTCTTACCGCGAAAAAGCTGAGAATCGTTATAAGCAGATTTAAATTTCTTCGCAGGATTACCGGCGTTACTGATCGGCTCCTTTCGCTTCCTTTCAACAGCAGCCTTGGCTTTGCGTAATTTCTTTTCATCCTCGGAGTCCGAAGCGAGCTCATCGGACTCGTACTCCTGGACGACCAACCAGCCATTTTTGCTCTTGTCTGCTATTTTAATGAGCTTTTGGCGCTTCTTGATGATAAGCCTACCTTCCGCCACCAACTTGTGAATCTCGGCCGGGCTGTTTGCACTCTCCTCAATTTGAACTAAAATATGATCAAGCCGCGAATTAAGTTCAAACTGCTTACGATTTCCTTTATATTTGATGTCAGAAGCTTCTTTATCGATCTTCGCGCTACGTTCGAACTGCTTTCCTTTTTCCTCTAACTGCGACGACAGGTAGCCCTTGAAGAGCGAGAAAACCTCATCGACTAGACGCGGATTCGAGGAGGAGTTTTGAGACGCGATGTCGCCAGTTTCAGGGTTTGAAGACGCCAAACTACTTTCTCCCTCAATATTCATCCCTGCCTTCTTCGGCGAACCCGTTAAACCAGCAAACCAGCAAACGTCAGAATGGAATGCGAGAGCGAGAGGAACTGAACAACTCTTTGAAACCTTAAATACTGAACACTAACCAATCACAAAATCCCTGGAGACACGCCTAACAGCGTGTATTAACAATACAGTAAAACATAAGTGCTAACGAACTGTATCAACTGCATACCAGTGGAAAATACATCTACCTGGAGCTACCTTAAAGGCCCATGTTCGCCCAATCTGCTATGCGCGCTTGCGTTTTTGTTTTGAAACGGTTCAATTGTTCAATGTAGCGTTATGATTGGCTGGCACGTCGATTTTTCGATTTTCCGTCTGTGCGAAAATCAGCCCGGGCGCGCAAAACAGATTGGGTGAACATGGGCCTTTAACAATTTCATATCGATTCAAGAATTTATGTCCATTGAACCATTTTATTTCCATTCAACGATATCGTCAAATTCGTTCAGGAGTAAATTATTTCAACTTTCTTCTCATATTCATTCGACAACTTCTGCGCAGCAACAGTCGCGCATTACGTCACGCAAAAGTCTGTTTCACAGAGTCACGATAACTCTAAAATAAAGATGGCGGACGGGCAGCCGGAAAATGTCTCAACGACTCTTTTCAACTGGGAGCAACTGTTGTCAGCAGCAGCTGATCTTTTGGATGAATGTGAACGTCTGCACTACAAGAGAAACTACGACCTGGCGCAGATGAACTGACCGCTTGTCTCTTTGATGGACGCCGGGTATTCGAGTTGTCAGCCCGAAGTGTTGAGTTACTTTCGGTCTCCCTTGCGGTAGGAGATGCTGCTGTTTGAATCAGTTATCTTGTTCGATCGAGTAGACTCTGTATTCCGCTTCGTCCTTCTTGAAAATTACGCATTTCGTCACGAACGCATCTTTTTATCGTCTCTTTGATATTCTCGCTCCACCCGCTCGCTATTTTGTTTTTTTTTAGCTTATTGAGCCCAAAAAAACGGGCAAGACGTAATGCGCGACTGTTGCTGCGCAGGAGTTGCTGAATGAATATGAGAAGAAAGTTGAATTATTTGTCCCTGAATGAATTTGACATCGTTGAATGCAGATAAAATTGTTCAATGGATATAAAAGTGTTGTATGGATGTAAAAATGATCATGGAAATAAAATTGTTGAATCGATACGAAATTGTTAAATGGCCAAGAGTTGCTGAATAAATTATATAGAAATCGTTGAATGGAATGATCCTGAATGTGAATGAATTTGAACGTGCATGCATTTAACGATCTAGAATGTGGATGGTTATATTCGTGAATGGAAATATATATCGTGAATGTGAATCAATATGTTGGTGAATGTGAATGAATACAATGTTCCTGAATTTTGCACCATATCGCCAAACATACCAGCGGTGACTCTACAAATCCGTGCCAAGCAAACACGACGACTGAAGAACAGACTCCAGGAATAATAAAACATCGTTATTATAAAGACATTGTATAGTGATGATCTAAGGTAAGTTCCCTTACTTGAATTTTTTCTCTTGCCATTTCAGAGAACTAGAGACGCGACGAGCAGACGACGACGAACTTCATTAACTCTCTCATCACTAGTCAGTTTCGTTTATCACCCGTCATACCCTTGACCAATCATATTTATTGTTATTGTTATTCTTTAGTTTTTTTGAAAACCACTTGTATAACAGTTTTAGTAGAGCTCTGCGGACCGAAGGCCCGCGCGGAGCCCCATACTCATAACAACTCATAACATAAGATACTCATAACGTACTCATGGTAACGGATAGCGGAATGTTTCGCGGGCGCGCGTGTGCCGCCGCCGTGCGCCCGTGTTGGACAGGGTTAGTTTGCGGGCGCGTATAACGTCGCAAAACATGCGCGTATGACGCCACACAACATCCGAGATGTTTGTTTTCATTTATTAAAGTTGGTATTCAGTTAGAATACGGGGGGCCAAAGGCCATATGCAAAATTTAAACCGAAATCACGGTGGCATTTTAAAGATATGTCTGTTTTTAGGCCCTACTTAAAAGCCCAATGGTGTTGCCATGGCAACGCCAACCTCGATATTTCTATGGCAAATTAATACTGTAATATAATCTTGATTTCGGGGTAAAATGTGATTACAATCCTCAACTTATAACTTTAATTGTTTTGCCTCCAAATATACTGTACAGGGAAACCAAAATACTGTATCGAGCCACCTTAGAACCCTTTAAGAACCTTTAAGTCACACCTTAAAGGACAGGGCATGATTCTTTCAGGTCGTTTGACACAAATACTTCCGGTCTCCCACCCCCATGACGTCACCCTCATCCAAAACTACCTCGGCCTCGACTTCGTTCTTTCTTATATAATCTAGTAGTTTATAGCCGTAGTTATTTTTATCATTTATCTCGTTTTTTTATATTTTTTTCTTTTATTTTGTGGCGTACCTGTAAATTAGCTGGTGCGCCCTGCAGGACGCACCAATACCATAGCTAAGTGTAACGACCATGTTAAATAAATTGTCTATTGTCTACTCTAAATGCCTTCGTTTTAGGATTTTTCGTTTTTATCTCGTTATTGCGGGCATGCGCAAACGAGATGTAGGTATGAGTATATAGATGTAGTAAAACAAGGATGTTAAAAGTTGTTAACTTTTGTCCGGGGGGGTAGTTCTTTATACAAGCTATATCAGGGAATTAAGGATATGGTTGACAATACCGGTTAGGATTTCAAGAAGGGCGTCGCATACCGCCACTAAAATTTTTGGGGAGTACCCCCGGACCTATTGTTAATTTCCCTAGGGAATTGGCACTAAGTTTCGATATCTCACGTTACCTATCAATCTTTCAAATTTCTTTTTACGTGGATGTGTCCGAGACGGCTTAATTGATCTTCAAAGGTTCAAGAAATTTGTGTTTTTCTTGTCAAGCATTTGTCATAAAGCCATTAAAGCTCCTTTAGAAGGGTAAATCAAAGGCAACGGCCTTGCGAGCCAAGTCGTGAATATGAAACAACCATCGGACCTTTTCCTACCCTACACAAGGTGGTTCCTTTTAGATTGTACATGTTATGACTACTTCCTTTATTTTGCAGATCCACGTACCAATATCTTTTACCAAAGAAGGACCTTTAAAACCTTAAAACCTTCGGCTGTTCATGTTTACTAGCGAAAATGTAAATTACGGGACAAACTTACATTTTCCTTCATTGTTAATGTCAGATATCCTTGCCAAATACTGATAAAAAGTAAAAGAACCCCAACGTTTTTCCAAACCGACGTTTCAGCTCATCGAGCATTCGTAAACACAACGGTCATAATGGTGGACTTGGTTTACTTTTATTTCAGACTCCATGTATGCTATTACCGAAGTGTAACATATCCACAATTTAATATAAATTTAATATAAAGTTTACGATGAGCGAGTGACTTTTCCCCAGTAATCGCAATAAGTCGTATTCACGACTTAAAAAGGTCAAATGTGTGTTCTTGGGAAACGCAGTTTGAGAATTTCACGGTGTATTTTTAAAATGAATGGACACGTTTTAAGGAAGTTAAATGGCACGGGAAAGTTTGTTTTAATGTGAGCGATGATATAATAAATTGAGCTATAAGCAATTCAGCGAAATAAAATATAATATCCAATTTATTAAACACTGTTGAGAGATTGGACAGATTGTAAAGTATAAATAGTTTATGTCATAAATAGTTTATGCTTATGTGTTTAGTTAAATATACATATTACATTCGTTTACCAGTAAAAGTTTGTTCCTGAAGTTTTTGATTTTGTTTGTTGACAGTTTGTCGTGGTTTCTTTTTTAGGAAAGCAGTAATTAGTAATTTCAATTTTGAGTGGCTAAATCCGGGGGCTAAATGTTGAGCTCTGGTAATTTACTTGTAAATTAGAGTTAACTACTCGGAGCGTTTTCGTGAATGTGTATAGACTGTTTTATTCATTCAGGCATTCATGACAGCTCACTTAGTAGTATCATATTTATGGCTGTCAACATTTGAACTGTGTCACGCGAGACATTCTACTCAACCAGACTGAACTGCTCTTTGAGTTTTAATAAGTATGCGTTGTTATCTTTGTGTAATCAATACAAAGTTATGCCTTATCGGGCCTCACATGCTAGTTTGCATGCTTTATTATACTGTGCCATTTATAGTGCATTGTTTGTGGTCTGTAATAGATACAAAGTTAGGCCTTATCAGGCTTTTATACATAGCTGCGTGTTCGCGTGTTTTCTCTCCTTGTACAGCACCTTGTGTTGCCGTGAGTTCACCATTTGCTATCTCAGTTTACTGTGTTCTATTTTTCTCCCACCTCACAACCCCTATCAATAAAGCTGGACCACAGGCTTGGGTGCACACCTGCCACTTAGCGTTGCACTTAGCAGGCTGGGTGGGACCCTGACCCCACCTTAGCCTTACACTAGCCGGGTGTGGCATGCACCACACTCGTTTGCTCATCCCTTAGTTTAGCCGCGTGTGGCATGCGCCACAGTCGTTGGCTCATCCCTTAGTTTTTATTGCATTTTACCAGGTGTGGGATGCCCCACACTTGTTGGCTCATCCATTACCATTACTGATTTAGCTAATTAAAGTTTATCAAGCAAGCATTTTAAGTAGTCTTTTATAAGCAAGCAAGCATTTAAAAAGCATTTTATAAGCGATTTCAGCGTTTTGATTTTTTCAAGAGAGATATTGGCACTATTTGGGAGTTAATTAACAAGGCAAAGAAAAACTCAATGTAAAAGAAGACGAATATCAGTAAGTGAGTGTGTTGTCTGATGTCAAATCTTGATGTTGACAAGAGATCGTTACCTTAGAGTTGTCAACGTAGCTTCATCGCATTGAAATCCTGACGTGAACAAGAGAGTTACCTTCGAGTGCTCAACTTAGCTCTATTAGCAAAGAATATAACAAACTGAAAGCAAAAAAATATATATTGAAATCTATTATTTCGTAAAACAAAATTATGAACTGTTTCTCATGTTTGCTTTTGATGCTTCAGGTGCCATAAATTCAGTTTCACTACTAGAAAGTAGGTTATCTGAATTTAATAGAATTCCTCTTGATGTTGGATGAGGTGGCGGTAACAACCATTTTTTAACTTTTGTTGAAGTGTCGACTGTCTAAAGTATTCGAGAATAACATTGTAAAGAAAAACAGTGTAAACATAGCCAATCTGCAGAAACAGATTTCAGTTAAGGAAATCGTATGTACACATGTAGGTATGTAGTTTTATGTAAAGATTGTTTGTTTTTGTTGACAGTTTTGTCGCGATTATTCAGTGAAGCAGTAATTAGTAAGTTCAATTTATGAAATGAATGGCTTTGAGTTCTCATGGTATGTTATCATTTGATGAACTTTTGATCTTAAATTACCGATCACGCGAACGGACTTTGCCTCTTGTTCTATTTTGGAATAGTGACTCGTTGCCCTTGTTAGATTTTGGTACATGGTAGAATGTATTGACGGTGATAAAAATTGTGCTTTGATTATGCAATAGTATGCAAGGGACCTCGCGATTTTGCTGATTTAGTCAAACTACATTATTTTGTGTAGAAGTTTTTGTTTGCTGCAATTCTCTCTTCAGTTCTATTCGTGTACAAGTAAACTTTTGTTGTTCTGAATTGAATGACAAAGCAAGCATTTTAACAACCATTTTATAAGCGATTTGAGTGTTTCGATTCAAGACATACATTGGCGCTATTACGGACGTAATTGAGAAGATATTATTTGAGAGCCAATACTACTCAAATGCAAACCACTTAATTACCTTTTTTCCGTATCCACGGTTGTGGCGTGCAGGAAAGACAGAAACATTTCCGGTGAACATTACAAGAAAAGACAGAAAAGTCAGAAAAATATAGCACTGTGACAGTTTGAGACACAGTTGAGGTAAAAATAATGAGAATTGCTTTTCAATGTTTGCCTGGCTTTGACAGCTCCGATGTCTTTCGTAATAAAGTTTCCTTTTTATCATTGTGGAATGCCCGGTTTGCGGAAGATTACAAAGAACGGGAAAGAGCGAATCTTAACTGAAATGAAATTAAAGTTGGAAAGATATATATTTGCTCAATTCTTTCTTTGAATATTAGAGGAATTCTAAGGATATGCACTGTTTTGTCCTGACTTCCTGACTGAATTCTTAAAAGTCTCAAAATAGCAATGAACAATGATAAAAGTTTATGCGTGAACTGACTCTGACCGATCAATGACAGACATTGAAGCGACGATGAGTAGCAACATGTGCGTTTAGGTGTCATAGGTCATGGTCAGTAATCAGTTCTTTTCGTCTTCAAAATTTCCATAAAATTGTGAGATGTTTATATGTCTTATATATAAAGATCTACAAACAAGGATAAACGTAAACATTTTTCCGATGCGTTGTGGCACACATCAAAGATTAAAATTGGATGATCCTACCTTGTTGTTGAACCGGTTCTGCTCGACAGTTCTGACAGTTCTGGTCAGAATTAATTCTGTATCGCGATGATCCGCAATTTGCATATACAGTTTCACAGTTGAGACTAGTTGAACCTCTCGAACTCCCCGTAATCTCGAACTCAAATCCATTTCCCTTCGGTGGCCTTCGATTTGCTTTTTCAGTCATTTACTATATGAGTCTAATGAGAGTGCGAGATGTTGGAAATAGCGGGGTTCAACTGTACTTTCGAAGTCTTCAATGCACGTGATTTCAGAGTAATTTTCTGAACTTACAATCATGGGTGGCCGTGACCACTGATGTACAAATCTTCAAGGTACCTTTATCAAGTTCCTTCCCAAAAAGTCATAAAAGACCATAAAAAGAATTGACTTACCTTTTCCACCCTTCCGAGGCTTTTGAGTCTTATGAGCCTTGTGTGATTTGTGTCGACTTCTGCGTGTTTTCTTTTTACCTTTTTTCGTTTCCTCCTTTCCTCCTTGTGTTTTTCCATGACTGTGTGTGTACTTGTGATACGGGAAGAGTTACTTATTGACCCTTACTTGATGATATAAGATCACCAGAATTCAGAACACAGTGAATGACTTTGAAATAAATGAGCGCCAAAAATCAAAGGTCACCGATATGTATGTGTATACCGGGAGTCTAGGGTCTACTCTAACTGCACGTCCGATCCGAGGGAGAGGAAAAGAAGGGCCTTGGGAACGAGGTTGGTAGACGTTTCAATAACAAGTAGATCATTTAAACAGACCGTCGCGTGTTGATATGGCAGATATGGTCAATAATGTTTAACTTTTATTGGTAAATTGCACAACTTCCTGAAGTCACTGTCTATTTTCAGTGTTTATTGTGTCGCTGTCGCAATTTGTCGTATTTTTGAAGCGGGATCGAGTCGCTTGTCGCTGTTCAGGACGTCAGTGAAACGTCTCGTGTCGGCAGTTTTCGGGGCCAAGTCGATTGTCGCTTTTACCCGTTGGAAGGCGTCTTTGAGCCGAGATGGTTTGAAAACAGCTTCGCATTTTCAATTGGCTATAAAAGGAAACGAAACCTAATCACCAGCTCTATTCCTACAAGAGACACCATATATTCTGCCCGAAGGTACACAATTTTTGAGTCAAGGGAAAAAGAGACAAGTAAAAGATTTTTCATTTGCCTTTTTACAATAGTCTACCTTAGTGAAGTCTTTAGAGAAAACATTCCTTTTTTTAGACTTTTTACTAAACTTATTCACATGCACAAAAGTCTTCTTTTGTCTCATACATCCGCATATACACTGCACATATAAATTGGCTGTTTAAAAACATTGCCATTAAATCAATTTTAATCCCAAATGAAAATCGTTGCAATATATTTTAGTTCTGTTTAAATATCAATAAATAGAGATAGTTGAATATTTTTAACCTTCGTACATCTTTCCAAAATTTCGATTGAT
This sequence comes from Cladopsammia gracilis, assembly GCA_022457155.1. Taxonomy (NCBI): domain Eukaryota; kingdom Metazoa; phylum Cnidaria; class Anthozoa; order Scleractinia; family Dendrophylliidae; genus Cladopsammia; species Cladopsammia gracilis. The sequence continues at coordinate 60,788 of JAJGOT010000797.1, read as the reverse complement.
AAGAAAATCGCCATTGTAATTCCATGCAAGCCATTGCTCATGACTTTTATTGATTTGGTGGCTCCTAAAAGAGCCCTTAAGTCCTCTATGACTGCAATGTCTAACTCCACGATAAGGCCTACAGGTATTTTCAATCTTTCTCTCAATGTTCTCTATCTTGAAAAGATCCACTGAGTTGACTGGTGCGACTTGCATTTTGTCATTATGCTATACTGATAAACACAGGCAGCAAGTCGCCTCTTCTTATCCCACCCCATGTATACCACAAAGCCATTTTATACTCTATCTGTATGCTATACTGTACCCCACATAAATCTCAAACAGACAATTTGTAAACAAGTTATATTATATATATGACGCAACTGTCAGAAGCAAAACACGCGCGAAGACATACACGTCAAACCCATTCTGAAGTGTTGCTACTTTTCCCGCCAAAAGAATCAATAGATCATTTAGCAACTTTACACATCACCTATCGCGTATTTACTATATTAACCTATCAAAGGCACCCAGCTTTTCCAATTCTTGTTGTTGTTGTTGTTGTTTTTTATTAACCTTACGTTCTCTTGCATTAACAAGATGGCCCCGACCACACTAATGCGTTTTCAAAAGTCTCCGTTTTCATCTCGAAGAAAACGAAGCAAAATATTTTCGCCCACACTAGCGTTTTCGAATCGTTTTCACCTGTCCACACTAAAATGGTCGAAAACGATGAAAACGACTGAGACCGGGGATTGAGCATGTGTTAAAGGTGATAGATGCTCCGATTTCGACTGGAACTGATGGCATGCGACGTCATCATTTTCAAAAGTCTCCGTTTTCACCTGTCCACACCAGAGATTTTACGTCACCGTTTTCAAAAGTCTCCCTGTTTTTATCTGTCCACACTAGAAACGAAGCGTTTTCAAAACGATTGAAACCGTTTTCTCTAGTCTCCGTTTACATCAGCGTTTTCGGGCGTTTTAGTGTGAACGATAGGCGAAAACGCATCAAAACATATGCGTTTTCAAACGAAAACGCATTAGTGTGGTCGGGGCCTTACTAATTACTGAATGCTTCCCTAAAGAATCGCGACAAAACTGTCAACAAAAACAAAATCTTTAGACAAACTAGAGGTTCACGTGATCGCTTAGAGAAAATAAAAATTCATCAAATGATAACATAACATGACAGTTCAAAGCCATTCATTTAATAAATTCATCTTACTAATGACCCCTTTCCTCAAAAACCCCGACAAAACTGTCATAAACTACATACCTACATGTGTTACATACGATTTCCTTACAGTTTGAAATCCAGCTGTTTCTGCAAATCGGCTACGTTTACACTGTTTTTCTTTATGTTTCTCCCGAATACTTTAGACAGTCAGCACTTCGACAAAAGATAAAAAACCAAACAGAGGATATTGCTGTTTATCACCACACACCATCCTGCAGTTAAAAACCTTAAACAAACAGTGATGAAAAATTGGAGTTTAATACAAAGATCAGCCCTTGCTGAAAACAATTTATTAAAAAAAAACTCCGATCATATCATACAGCAGGTAGCTAGCTCTCAAGTTAACTAGGTTAAGCAGCTCTAAAGTTAACTAGCTCTCAAGCTATGTGTATACAGCTATTTCAATTAACTTTGTCGGATGAAATAGGCGAAAAGCCAAGACCGCAAGGTGGCATGGGATTTTTATACAATGGCTTTTAACCCTAACCCATACTACCTTGCGGTCTTGGCTTTAAGCTTTCATCCGACAACATTAATTGAAATAGCTGTATCCACGTTAAATAAAGTATGTTATTGTATGTTATGTAATGTAGATGTAAATCCCTGAACGACACGCTCGTAAGAACAAAAATCTGAAGACTGTAATCCACGACAACCACAAAACCACGTGGGGAGTCCGAGCAGGCCTGTCTTTATCTATCTTTCCTGTATCATTTTGTAAAAACAGCGGCGGGAGTCCGCGCAGGCCTGTCTTTAGAGAGCTTAAACAACCACGACGTCAACGGCAGCGAGAACGGCATAAAACAATAGGTTTAATGAGCGAAAACAATGCCTCTGCACGTGTTGCACGTGCGTTTTACATTTTGGTACATTTCTTTGCCGTTCCCCGCAAAACAACGACGTCAAATGATCAAATTATAGGTTTTATGGAGAAGGTAAACACGCGACGGTTAATTTTCCTTTCTCCGTTTGAACTGGTAAGCCATTCCTTCGAATTTAGCTCCTGGACAATCCAGAAACATTAGACAAACTAAAAAAATTGGAACAACTGCTCTCTTATACATTTTCCATTGTTATTACGAGCCTTACATCACTTTTCACACCATGTATTTGCATCTGTATCTTGTCAGCTTCTGATTGGTTGCCACTCACTATTTAAGTTCAACCTGAGACTTCTTTCGTCCTCTCACGCTTCCGGACCAGCACTGCATGTTTCAGCGCATTCCACGGCTTTCGCAGTTTACGAGCAACAATGTCTGACGTTGAAGAAAGCGCGACTGCTGGAGCGAGTGAACCTCCGAAACAAGACAATTCTCCGTTAGTTAAGGAAGTTTTCTAAATGTTTAAGAGTTATCTCGAGGTTAGATTGGATGAAAAGGGGAAACAAATCGAGACCCAATCAAAGGTAGATAAGCAAGTCACACAAATGAAGTGGAAGGGAAACCAAAAGCAATTTGAGTTCAACACCCAAGTCGACTCAGTTTTTGACAGAATTCAAACAGCCAACCTCCCTGAGAACAAAGATGTTGGCCAACTAATTAATGAAGGGAAAGAGTTGATTCGTAAGCGACAGAAGTTAATACGAATCGCGGACAAGAGCGCCGATGGATGGAAGGTAGTAGATGAGTATGTGTCGGATGATTTAGCCTCGGGTTCGGACGACGAGAAACGTCTAAAGAAGGTAAAGGAAGCAGCCAGCCGAAAGAGGAGACAAACGAACCAACCACGACGGGACCATGACAAGAAGTTCAAATCTTTCTTGTCATCGAGCGACCAACACCTTTTTCCCGGTGAGACTCCTATTGTGTATTGTGCTTTACGTGAATGCTTGCTTTTTAGTTCGCGGTTTCTTTTGGAATACTTTGTTAGTTTTCTCATTGTTTGGGTTCGCTTGCGTACCATACCATATCCTGTTATTGCTGTTTTATTTGCGAATATTTAAACGGTAAATCATTTACGTTCGTTTGAACGCAGTGAATTAGAACGTAAATATATTTTCCATTGTTATTACGAGCCTTACATCACCTTTCACACCATGTATTTGCATCTGTATCTTGTCAGCTTCTGATTGGTTGCCACTCACTATTTAAGTTCAATCTGAGACTTCTTTCGTCCTCTCACGCTTCCGGACCAGCACTGTTTCAGCGCATTCCACGGCTTTCGCAGTTTAGTCCCACCCACCCGCCCTTCGTCAGTCTATTTCTATATTTTACGGCGGTTTTTTCTTGTTACTGCTGATGTTCTTTTGTTCTGTAGGCTATAGAGAGATTTACATCGACCGCGCCAGATGTTTCCGCTGCAACAAACTTGGCCACTGGGCAAAGGACTGTAAGTTTGGCTGGCAAACCCCAGGAAACATTCAGCACAGCAGTGCTTACATCCCAGGATACTCATACAGCACGTACAAGTCCACACACGGACCCCAACTCCAGTCCAATCCAAAGCAATGAGATATTTGACGAAGAAATCGCCCAGGTACGATACCTTAAAGAACTGTTTGAGTTTGAGCAAGGCAACTGTGCACCTGTTAACGTGAAAGGCAATTTACGAAGAAACTTAGATTTTTGGAAGGTCATTGGCACCTCACATTTTATTCTAAATGTTATTGAGAGGGGATACATGTTTCCATTTGAAAGTCTCCCAGATCCAGCTATGTTTAAGAATAACAGTTTATCTATTTCTCATGCTCAATTCGTTGAAGAAGCCATAAATGAACTCTGTGAGTCCGGTCGGGTGATCGAAACATCCGAGCCTCCTTTGGTAGTTAATCCTTTGTCCGTGTCTGTCCAAGCTAACGGCAAAAAGAGACTAATTTTAGATTTGAGACATGTCAACAAGTACTTGGCGAAGAAACGTGTTAAATACGAAGACTGGAAGATTGCTATGTCATATTTCACAGTAGGAGCATTTATGTTTTCGTTTGATTTGAAAAGTGGCTGCCACCATTTTGAGATTTTCAAGGAGCACCAAGTTTACCTCGGCTTTTCTTGGACAAACGCTATTTCCTGTCAGACAAAGTTTTATATGTTTACGGTTTTGCCTTTTGGGTTGTCATCTGCGCCTCACATTTTTACCAAAACACTTAAGCCTTTAGAGAAACACTGGAGACATCAAGGAATATGTATTGCTATTTTTCTCGATGATGCTGGGGCCATTGAAAACGACGCCAGGTGTGCGCTACCATAGCTAAAGCAGTAAAATCCGATCTTGCCAAAGCAGGTTTCAACTCAAATGACGATAAATCGGTCTGGGATCCTTGTCAGAAGCTGGATTGGTTGGGTATTACATGGGATAGTACTCAAAGGACCATTGAAATAGTTGATAGAAGGATTGCCACAATATCACGCACTACTAAGAGTGTTATTGATTCGAATTTTGTGATTTCCGCTAGAAAATTAGCCTCGTTTACGGGACAGATTATTTCCACTGCTCCAGTTTCAGGACATATTTCCAGATTACAATTAAAAAAAAAAAAATCTGAGGTAGGCTTAAAACAGAGTACAAGACTCCTTAAATCATGACTAGACATTGTGTTATGTCGACTCTACGTGCCCAACATTGGGATGCTGAATTTGAACTGGATCAATATTGCATTGAGGAAGTACATTTTTGGAGAAATAACCTGTCCTTCGTTAAGGTCAGAAATTGTTTTCTTGATTAGAAACCTCAATACTTTGCTTATTCCGATGCCAGTGCCACTGGGTGTGGCTCCGTTATCAAGTATAATGAAGATTATGTCTGTCAAACTTTGGGAACCATCAGAAAGCATTAGGAGCTCCACGTGAAGAGAATTATCCGCCACTGATTTCCCTATTGAGTCTTTCAGCCCTGTTTTGGAGGGTTCGCTAGTAAAATGGTTTACTGATCAAGCCGCAGCCAAAATCGTGGAAGTCGGAAGCATGAAACTAGATCTGCACCGCCTGGCCATTGAAATTTTCCAATTCTGTGCCAAACATCGAATCCAGCTGGATGTCCAATGGATTCCACCCACCGACAATGAGAAAGCTGATTATATTAGTCGCCTTATTGACTTTGATGATTGGCAGATAACTCAGGAGTTTTTTTCAGATCATAGACAATCAATGGGGACCTCACACGGTTGACTGTTTCGCCAATTTTTAGAATGCCAAGCTCGACAGGTTCTTTTCGCGTTCCTGGAACCCGGGTGCTTCCGGTGTTGATTTTTTCGTTCAGAGTTTAGAATCCGAAAATTGCTTAGTCGTCCCTCCAGTCATCCTTATTTCTAGAGCTGTGCATTTTTTGAGTATCCAAAACGCGAAGGCGACTGTCGTGGTACCATTCTGGCCATCTTCTAGTTTCTGGTCACTTCTAACATGCAGATATAGGCGATTTATGAAGGGTTGCCTCCTACAAAAAGGAGCAGAAGCCTTGAGGTTGGGAAGAAGTCAAAATTCCCTTTTGGGTTCGGAGCGTTTTAAGGGCAAGGTCGCCGCTTTTAGGTTCGCGTTTCATTAGCCAAGGTTTTATTGCTGGTCATGCATTTCGCGTCGAAATAACGGACTTTGCGTTTATCTAGCAACATCGGCAATGACCATAAGTTCACAACTTGGCACAACTTCGTTACCTGGTCTAGAGTATTACGAATTCGTAGGATAAGTGAGAGCTTATAGACAATGGACTTTTTCATGTTATTGTCAATACATCGAGACGGCAGCGTCTAGATGTATAAAGTATTTCAGAATCTTAAGATGCTTATCACATTGTAAGCGTTGGCTTACATTACAACACTAGCGATGTGTTATTGTTAGATCTGTGATCACACGACGGATAATTGTAATAGCGGTTTTTGAGACAGGGGAGTTTCTTGAGATATGGCACTGGCCATGTTAAAGGACGGCTGCGTCCACAAATGTGTTCTGTTCGGTTATGATCTTTTGTTTAGGAAAGACAAAGTAACTTATTGTTAGATCTGTTATCGCATGGCGGATAATTGTAATAACGGTTTTTGACACGAAGGAGTTTCTTGAGATATGGCACTGGCCATGTTAAAGGACAGCTGCGTCCGGATATATATGTGTTATGTGCCTTTATTTAGGAAAGGACAAAGTAACCTAGATATGTTAATAACATTGGCTTTGGAGCTGAGTTCAATTAACACTGTCTTGAAGAGGTTTAGATGTGATGTGGAATTTTCGTGAGATGGCACTGGCCATGGATCACGAAGGCTGTGGGCCGAATGCTTGTTTAAGAACCGTTTATTTTCTTAACATTTAATATAAAGATAAGAAATTTAGAGATTTTACTAGTGCCCTATTGAACAGTGGCAAACGATGCAGTGTATTCTCAGGTTCTGGAATAATTATGAATAATTTCTAATTAAGCAACGTATTACAGTCTGTTTTTGCAAGTCTAAGATGACTTTTCGGAAGCTGTTACTATTTATGCTTCACAGCCTTTTGTTTATTAGATTTGAATTTATAATTTTTCTTGCAGGTTGTACTCGCAAGCAAGTCATGGATTTTACTCCCGACGGCGCTTAGGCCTAATTCTAATCTGTTATTTTCTAGTTTGTTTAAATCTAAGGCTGATTCCACTGCGAAATATTACGTCTGCGAAATAAAGAAGTTTTTTGCTTGGTGTAAGCGTAAGCAAATTGGCATTCAATAACCATTTTCTACCCCTATATTAGCGCTTTACTTTTTTGAGTTAAATCAACAGCTCAAGTCTCCAGCGTCATTGACTGTGATACATGCGGCGTTGAAATGGCTTCATTCCTTTATAGCCGAAGACGGTCACAATCCTTTAGATAACGCCTGCTGCAAAAACTTAATCGAGTGTGCCAAACGAACAAGGAGCCAGCCTGTAAACAAGAAGAAACCAGCGGATTCTGCTCTCATAAAGAAAATTATCGACACGTATGGCAGCGAGGGAGCATTCCTGAAGGACTTGCGTTTAGGCTCTATGTTGTTTAGGTTTCGCAGGATTTCTTCGTTTTAATGAATTAGTTAATATTTAACTTAGCCATCTAACTTTTCATGACGAGTTTATTAAGGTTTTTTTACCTAGAAGTAAGACCGATGTGTATAGAGAAGGTAATTATGTTTATATCTCGAAATCACAAAGTAATTACTGTCCAGTTTCTATATTGAGAAGGTATATCGACGTAGCTGGTTTAGACCTCGCTAGTTGTTTACCGTTGTTCAGGTCTCTAACGAAGAAGGCAGGATACTCGCTGAGGGAAGGAAAGTTGTCTTACACCAGATGTCGAGAAATATTTAAAGCTGCTTTGAAATATCTGGGATACAACCCGAAAGACTATAGCTAGATATACACCAAATTGAAGAAACAATGTGGGGCAAAAAGCATAAACCATGAACGATTCGACCCAAAGGTTTACTGGGAATTTGGGTAAATTAATCTTCGTCTGTGACAGAATACACATTATATCAACACAGGATGCATAAATCATGCTCTTAAATGTCTCAAACAAAGAAAAGATCTTGATTATCAAGAAATAGAATATTAATAGCTTGCCAACGCTGCCTACCCAGAATCCCATTCGGTCTCATCGTTCATGGTTTATGCTTTTCACGAGTCAACGTTTCTTCAATTTGGTGTAGATATCTAAGGATATCTAAGAGATGGTATATTAATAACAAGTTGGAATTGTACAAAAACAACATGAAAGAAACTTGGAGACTCTTAAATGGCCTTCTCAACAAAAACAAACAAAGGATAATTATCCAACACAATTTAATGGCAATAATTCTAAAGACAGTGACTTCTACACAATTGCAAATAAGTATTTTAAGTATCTGGATGGAAAAATATCAAAGAAACGTCGGAAAAACAAAAATGACGTCATTGTGACGTCATAATTGGGTGTGGCAGGTCAAAACTGGGTGTGAGGTTTCCTTGTATGGAGGTGAACATTGTGTGAAAATTCCATGGTCCTAGCCTTACTGGTTCCAGAGATATGCCAATCACAGATTGCCAAAAAAAGCCCAGTCTGAATAGGGTTAATGTTCTTGAAGTTACGAAGGGGGGGCACATTGTGCCCCCCCGCCCCCCCCCCCCAGGCTCAGGAACTCAAAAAAAGCCCAGGCCGAATAGGGTTAAAGGGCAACTATGCAATAGTCTATTTTTCACACCCACCACACCTAGAGAAATAGAATCTATCGCTATGTTATTTAAAAATAAGAAAAGTTTTAGTTTTGACGGAATCGGCACAAAATTAATTAAAGAACATATTTCAGAGATTTTAAGTCCTTTAAGTGAAATTATAAACCAATCACTTCAAACAGGTATTGTACCAGAAAAAATGAAAGTTGCCAAAATAATACCACTTTATAAATCTGGTGATAGTCAGTCTTATTATAATTATAGACCAATTTCTATTCTTCCGTCATTGTCTAAAATATTACAAATAACAGTGTATAAAAGGTAAATAGATTACATGAATAAATATAACATACTCAATTACAATCAATATGGATTCAGGCATGGACACTCCACTTCAATGGCTATATTAGATTTTGTTGAAAAAATTCATGAATCACTAGACAAAGGAGAATATACTATAGGTGTTTTCTTGGATTTAGCAAAAGCCTTTGACACAGTAAACCATGGTATTCTATTAAATAAACTTGAGCATTATGGTATTAGGGGAATTCCTTTGCTGTGGTTTAAAAATTACCTTAGTAACATAAAACAATATGTTCACTTCAAAGGAACAAATTCTGAAATGTTTGACATTACATGTGGAGTTCCTCAAGGTTCTGTTTTGGGTCCCCTTCTGTTTTTGATTTATATAAATAACATTAATACTTCATCTAGTAAACTATCATTCACACTTTTTGCAGATGACACCAACATATTCAATAAAAATTCAAATCTGCAACAGTTAATCGAAACAACTAATGAGGAATTAAGTAAATTGTCTTTATGGTTCAAGGCTAACAGGTTATCATTAAATGTAACAAAAACAAACTACATGCTTTTTTCAAACAGAAAAAAAATATCGAACCAAAATATGAACATTAAAATAGATGGAAATATAATAAATAGGGTAAAGGACTGTAAGTTTTTAGGAGTCGTTATTGATGAAAATTTAACATGGATGAGGCATATAAATCTCGTAACCTCAAAAATTTCCAAAAATATTGGGGTCATGCATAAAAGCCTAGATTATACTTTAGTATATCCTTACATTCACTACGGCAATATTGTTTGGGCTAACAATTATCCTTCCAAATTAAATAGGATTGTAATTCTACAGAAAAGGGCAGTAAGAATTATAGCTTAAGTAGGATATAAGGAAAGTACGGCTGAAATTTTTAAAGAATTAAAGCTCCTTAAGGTAGATCAAATAAATGAAATGGAATTGGCTGGAATTGAGAAGCTAAATAATATATATAGATAGCCTGAGCCTAACAGCGTCGCTCTTTGAACAGAAAGCCGATGATAAACTTAACTGAGGTGAAAGGTCGGAAGCACAAGAATAAAATTGACGACCGGGCTATCTTTTAATTTTAGCAATTCTCAAAAACAGACTTACGCGACCGTTTGCACAGCACATTTAGACCGTACAAAAGTTCACAAAAACAACTTTTTCTCCGTCTAGAATAATTAGTGCGACTAATTTCCAAATAAAATACACCTGCTGCTTATAAAAATTGTCCGAGAAACTGTTTTGGAAATCAAAATTGCAACATATTTGCATAAGACCACACGAGTGAAGTTTACAACTATAAAATCTAAGTCTTGTTTTGTTTTGTTTTTTTTTTTTACATAAAATCGCTTTTCAACCTATGTAATGAATGAACAAACACATAAAAATGGACAACACAATCTTCTTTCGAAAAATTTTATTCAAATCTCCATAAGTTTGTGTTTAACCCTATTCAGACTGGGCTTTTTTAGGCAATCTGTGACTGGGGGGGGGGGCTCCTCGGACCCCCCCCTTCATATCTCTGGAACCAGTAAGGCTAGGACCATGAAATTTTCACACAATGTTCATCTCCATACAAGGAAACCTCACACCCAGTTTTGACCTGCCACACCCAATTATGACGTCACAACGACGTCATTTTTGTATTTCCGACGTTTCTTTGATATTTTTCCATCCAGATACTTATAATATCAAATATAACTGTAAAATCATGTCTTTAATATTAAAACGTAATAAATACAAACAAGGACACACTTGTAAAGCGAGAAAAAGAAAAAAAAAGGCGATAAAACTATAATTTTGAAATTATTGTCCGCCATCTTGGATCCGCCATCTTGGATTTCCTTTTTTTTCGTTTAAATTAAAATTTAAAAAATATCTAAAAGAAAAAAGGGTCACAATGTATAAAACACGTATCAAACTAATGTCTATTATCCAAACAATGAACTTAGAAGCGTTATTTAATAAATAGTACAACATTTTTCTCTATAAGTAAAAGAGAGCAAAAATTTGCCTACCCCTCCCCCCCCCAAATATTTGATGTTAAAAATTTTTGATGTCTTTCAAGAACTAGTCACAAGAAAAAAACTATTCTAACAAGAAAATGCACTATAAGTCAAAGAACAAGATCTTAAAATAAGAAATTCACCATATTTTAATATTTTGAAAACCTTTGTGTCAAAAACCGGTTGCCATGGCAACATGGTTAATCACACTGACATGTTATGGATCCCAAAATGTCCCTAGATAAATTCTAGGAAAAGTCAGAAAATTTCAGCCTTACAGCTATTTCGGTGTAAGAGTTATCACAATTTTACTGGAGGGGTGGTTCGAAAAGTCCCCCCCCCCCCCCCCCCCAGTCTGAATAGGGTTACAAGCAAAACGCGAACCATTAAGAGCTCATCGAGGCCGAGATGTCTCCGATGAAAGAAATCAAAACAACTGAATTTAATTGAGCGCTTTATAAACAATTCTCCCGAAAACTAGCGAGAACACAAAAAAGTCAATCACAGATTGATATCAACATAAATTCCCATCGAAAAATGTATTTTGTTTTACCTTTAAGTCCCTCCACTGCTTGGAAATTGTTTAAATCTCCGCTTCTACAGTTCTGAAACCCGAAGTGACAAACATCTTCCCGCGTTGCTCCCATCCTCGAAGCAAGATTTTATCTCTGAAAGCTCTTCTATTTCCACTATAGCGGCTTCTGAGTATCCCTTAATTAGTATCCCTGTCTTGAGCAGCAAACCGCGAAAAAATTCAGGAGAATAACGACTTTAATTTAAACGGTTTTCTCCGCTAAACACAGCAGTGTTTTCCCAGGTGACGTAAAATTGCAAAGATCCCGACAAGACTAAGCGACAGCGGCGCCGGCGCCGGCGGCAGCCTAGGTACTTGGTGCATCCCTGATAATAATGTATGGTACTTCATGTATCCCTTATTGTAATGTATTTAGATATATTGCAGTGTAATTTAGGGTCGGATTACAGTATCTAGGGTTGAAGCACTGATTTTAGTATTTAGGGTTAAACACTGATTCCAGTATTTCCAGTGTATCGAAAGGGTTAGTTCTTATATATAGTCTGGGCTAGCAGCATATTATCTTATATCCCTTAAAAATTACAATTTCTGGCAGCTAGTCCTCGGTGGTACAGTGGATAGTGTGCATGGAGTGGATCATACGGCCCGGGTTCGATTCCCTATTCTGCTGTTTTTATCTTCTTTTTCTACTGAAATAAAAACTAAGTGTTTAAATACAAAATAATAAGGGATACACCAAGTACATACCGGCGGCGGGCACACAACGCGCCCGCGAAACATTCCGCTAGCCATGACCATGAAAAATGAGGGACATGGGTTCTATGGTTCTCTGGTTCTATGAGTATGGCGCTCCGCGCGGGCCTTCGGCCCGCAGAGCTCCGCTACAATTTGAATGGTCTACAATCGTGTTAGAGCTAACATTTTGCCTCATGCGATCAATGAGATAGTTAGTTTCAACATTGGAAACAAAACGAAGGCTGTATGTTATCAAAAAATAAAACCTCATTTTATGAGGTCGATCCGTTAAAAACTTAAAGAGAAAACGGCCATCGTTTTGGATCGACTACACCAGCCCGAAGTCAAGATGGCAGTCCCGCCACTTGTCCCGAATTATATTCAACAGAATTACAAACAAACGCGCACACCGCAAAACAATAAACAATTTATACACACAGATAATATGTGCAATAAAGCTTACACACTTATGATCAATAAGTGAATAATAGCTAAATAATGGCCTGTATTATCCCTCTCTTTCTTTCACTTCATTGCCGTCCCCACTCTAAACTGAGCAAGCCAAGCGAAGGTCTGGCTCGTTGCTATGTGACGTCACACTGGAAGTGATGAGTCGGTCGCGACAAATAATTGGAAACAATAGGTAAATAACTTATTTTTTTTTCCTACTTCAATTCTGCGATTTGCCGAGAAAATCTTGATAAACTTGAATGTACAGCTTTTCAAGAAATGTCTTTACGCGCCGCTTAAAGCAAAACTGACCCAACGCGTGCAAAAAGTAAGCTTAATATTTATATTACTCGGTAATCTTCACAACTTTTTCATCCAGAAACAAAAAAACTTACTTCGCAAAGTGAACTAATTTCTATCAGTTTCTTTCTCTCGGTAAAATAAACGGCTGTTGTGTTTGCCTGCGGTGAGGATAAAGAAATGTTCTTGCCTACAGCGAAGCCGTGGAAAGCTGAAGATTAACTTTAAAAACTTTTCAAATTCTTCTACAAATGGAAAGTCGAGCGTAATTATTTCATAGCAGTGCGAAAGCTTAAACTGAGCTATTCGTATTTAAAAGATCATATCATCTTGAATGAAAACTTACAGAATTTAGATAAAAGAAGGCAAAAACTGTGGAATATAAGCATACTAACCGAGCAATGTATTTAAAGAACGAATTATCTCGTAAAATCCGATCGCGAAAATGCGTATAAATTAACTGAAAACAACCCGTACAAAACTACAATGACAAATTTAGGCAACACTTTTCAATGAAATTTCACAGAATCTCGATTAGAAGAAAAAGAAAAATGGAAATGATAAGAACACTTAAATCAAATGCAGCCAAAACCTTTGTAAACAAGCGTTAGATTGTTTAATCACAGTAAGCTTAATTTTTTAAGCCACAAATGTCGTTTTGCAAAAAAACAACAAATGCCGAACAAACTATAAAATCAACAAATCATAAAATCCAAACTTGTACTCGCCTTTTCGAGGAATAACATTGGCCTTTAGTTTTACGGCTGATTTCTCTATCCACTTAGTGTAATCTATCATTCTTCATTGAGTCTTTTTGATACCTCGTTGAAGCGTTAGGATATATCGCGTGTTTTCGGATCTTTGTCAGCCGATGTCAGCCATGCATGGTGGAACTTTGCTGATCGGTTTCTTCATTGTTTTCTTCACTTATATCGTTAAATATTTTATCTAGCTAATAAAATTCCCTTTCGCTTTGGTAGCTTTCGTCTGGGTCCATATTTGACGAGAAAATTCAATAATACCAGGGCTCACAAGCTTAAAACAACGGAGTCACAAATTATCGTGAATCATGCAACTACGCAACCCGGGCCGGAATCGTTCAGTGAGCGGGCATGATTGTAAATCCCAGAACCAATCATATTGCAGGATATGCAGAATTCCGCCCGCTCGCGCTCTGAGAAAAAAATAAATTTATATATTTACATATTCATTTATATATTCGAAGTGATATTGCTTCTCGCTTGATTTACAGCATGTTTGCACGAACAACTTTTATAATTTTACTGCTCACTCGTGACTAAAATGTACGACATAACCATTGCATTTAAAAGCAAAAGCATTGAACTTCTATCAGCATTTTTGTTAGCTTGATGAATGTATAAGAAACGACATTGCGTGAGTTGCACAAAATAAACAGAGTCCGCGATTATCAGCGAAAAAATCATTGAAGTATAATAAACAATGATATTTGGCTTTAAAAATATGCACGGATATTTCTTTTTGGGCTATAGGGCACCCAAGCGTAATGGTTGTATATTTATGACACTTGAAAATACAAGACATTGTATGAAATTTAGAATTCAACATTTTTAGCAATATATAAAATCAAAATTGCTGAATAAAATCGTTGAAACACGTATTGGTGTTATGTTCTATCTTTATACAGTGTTTATACGCTATTTCTACGCTATGATATTTGAAAATACAAGACATTTTATAGAATTTCGAATTTCGTGCATCGGAGGTCTATTCTGATCTTCATGTGGCGCCTATCTTGAAGCGCTGCGCTATGTGGTTTTGTGAAGCGATTTATTCGTCTTAATAACAAGGAATGTCCAATCTGGTCGAAGAAATGCAATTTAACATTGTTCTACCGTGAGGACGACCAGCCAGAATGGGAGCAGCACCTATTTTTGTGCGAAAAAATGAGCCATTTGTGGACACGTGTCGAACGCCGAAAGCTGCCGATCCCTCCTTCCCTTCAAATATACAAGGTAAGATAGATGGACTAAAAATCGCTCAAATAGCGTCTAAACACTGTATAAAAATAGAACACAACACCAACAGGTGTTTTTCACGATTTTATTCAGCAATTTTTATTTTATATATTGCCAAGGATGTTCAATTCGAAATTCCATACAACGTCTTGTATTTTCAAATATCAGAAATATGCAAACATTATGCTTGCGTGTCCTGTGCTTTGACATCTGATCTGTTACTCGCAGCTGTTTCTTTGAGCTTCCCTCTAGGAAAGCTGTTCCCTTCTAGGAACGGAAAATGCCCGTGGACAAATATCCACGCAATATAATAAAGCTTAGATACCTAAAATGAAGAAAACTTCAAGATTGGTGTTGATTTTTGGCGTCACTAACAAAGTTCTACATTCACTGTGTATGCGTTTAGGAGTTTTCTATATTTTTTTTTGTAAAGTGTGAGGATAGGAAAATGGAAAATAATAAAAAAAAGCTTTACAAGAAATGCATTCTGTTTTTGATAGCATGATTGAAAATCTCGATTAAGCAGTCGCCTGAAATGTTATGTCGTACAAGGGTGTCTGCAAGGGGCATACATAAAAATTGATCAGACACCGACAATTCGAAGCCAGTCTTATGTCGAGGCAGTATACCAGTTGCACTGGCTAACATTCCTACGTAAACATCGTCTATTTTGAAAAACGGCAGGTGGTCAAATGCCTCTAGAAACAGAGCTACTACATCGTAAGAGAGAATAAACGCAAAACCGGAGCAGAAGTCCGGGTAATATTGCTCGAAATATTCCTCTTCTGTCACATACCAGCTACTGGTGTTGTCTCGTATTGGTTCCATGCCCGAATTAAGATTACCAACGTAGAGTTCTTTGTTTGGAGTTGTGAGCTCGTTCAAGTAGGATATTACTTTGACAGTGTCAATAAAAACGTCGTCGTCTGCTTTCATTAAGAATGAATATTCACAATATCTATTCGCCCACTCAAATCCCATTTGTATCTTGTACGTTTGATTATAGTAATCCTCGTAGTAATTTCCACGCACGAGATCTCCGAAGTCTTCCTGTTCTTTTATCAATGCCATCGATGCTGCTTGTTGTCGCGTCCGACCCACAAGAAAAACGGTCGTCCAACGCGGCCACCGGCTCAATTCATTATCACGAGCCCACGTCTTACGAAGTTTATTTCTTGTATCAAAATTTGCCGGCGCAGAAGAAACAAGAATAAGTAGAAAATAGTAGTGCACACAAGTCCTGTTTGTTATCAAAGTTGTCTTGTGTTCCTGTTTTGGTTTCCACCACCGTGGTTTGTTGAAATATGGAGGCCATTTTTCGCTTTCATATTCGCTTTCTAGCTCAGTGCTGGCACATTTGCAATCATTTGTATCTGATGAAGGCATAAAACTCCACGATGACGTCTGATTTGAGGGGATAAAACCCACTAAGAATCCAACCACTGTAGAAACAACTATCATATACTTGACAATCATCCTTACCCTGATTCTGCGCCGCATCGGATGCCAGTTTGATGTCTACTAACAATCGCTCAGTTATAATTATTCGCCAAAGATCTAAGCGATCATGTAAACTCAGAGGAGAACGAAATCGAAATATATGGCCATAGTTAGTTATTAAGTATGAAACCTTGCAAGTTGAAAGACAACTCCAAAGCATTATGTTAATTTTGTAAATTATGTCAAAAGTTCTTGACTTGCTTGACAACCGTACTACGCATGAATTACTAATTCATGCGTAGGTTTGTTGCACGCATCACTTCACATTTATGTGTCTGAACTCATACTTCAGTAGCATCGTAAATAAAGTAAGTTATAGTCAAGTGAGGCCTTAAGCTACTGTATCCAAGCCCAACAAAATGATTATTGAACTTAGACTAGGGCCAAGTCTACTTCGTCCTCCTGTAGTTCCACATGAACTCACATTTGACCTGCTCCCAACATATGTGGCTTTGATAGCTCAGTTGGTAGAGCATCGCACCGGTAACACGGAGGTCACGGGTTCGATTCCCGTTGAAAAGCCCTGATTTTTTTCAGGCTTTTTCGGGCCTGGATACAGTAGCTTAAGGCCTCACTTGACTATAACTTACTCTAAAATAAATCTTTACCATAGTAAACCTTAAAAATCCGTTTTAAGAGGCATTCAAAAAACAGCACGTTCTCTTTTCATGACATCGTCAGTACGACGACTAAACTAAATGATAACACGACATAACGACAGGTGATAGTCTTTCATTTATAATTAAATCTACTAGAAATGTGTGTCTCGCCAAACCTCTTTAAAGGCTCACAAAACGATTCACCGTTCATCGTTTCCTCGCACACTTAATTAAATACTAAACCAAATAACATTCTTTCGTCCAACAAAATGACACATTGCACAATAATTTCACTAAACAACCTCCCAAATATTCAGGTTTGGTTCTTATCTAATTTCTAATTAGAAAAAACGCTTCAATTTTCTAGCAGAGATTTTCACTTGCGACAATAAATCACAGCTCATTTTATAAATCGCGCTGGCTTGGCAACAAGCCGAAAAACTAATAGTTTTTTCGTTTCAGAAAACCCCACATAGTGAAAAATGAGCATGTAATGGACCTGTCCTTCGAGGATATGTGATATATTCCCCTCGTGGCGTTCCCTCGGTCTACGCCCTCGGGTACGCCAGGAAGGGGATGTATCACATATCTCTCGCTCCAGGCCCCGGTTGTTGAAAAGGTGGATAGCGGTGTCCACCGGACAAATCAAGCCAGTACGATTAATAAAACAACTTTTATTACGCGTGTTACATATGAATATATTCACGTGCACATTACATTAGTTATGCTTAACTAAAAATTAAATTTAGATAGCAGTCACAAACAGAGGAAAATATATATTCCATGGATTATAAATAAAAATATATTCACATTTCATTTTACATTATTATTAGTATTCTTATTAAGTTATTAATCTATTTTCAATTTCCTTTTTATTCAACTTCCACCCCAAAAATTTAACAACCGGCTTGCGCTTTGTTTCCAATGCAGATAACACTCACTCAATGTCGGCGCACGAGGCAAAATGTCTATGCTTTAAAACGATTGTCGACCATTCAAATTATAGCTTATCAATTCCAGCTCAAAGTTCCCTGCTTGCGCGTGGGGACTTATTTTCCGTTATTTAAGGCTGAAAGAAAATGGCTCTGCTCTGACTCGTAACGATGCTTATTTTTCACCAGCTCGGTTTTATTTGTTCTTTTCAAGGGAATACATGTCATTGACGCTCGGTTAAACACTACTTTCCTGGCAACATTATTAAGTTATTTGATTTTTCAATTTGGTTACTCCAAGCGAATTCACTTCTATGCATAACAATCTAGTTGACACAGTTAAGTACCCTGCCATTTGCATGAAGTTCTTTTTATTAAAGGACATCTCAACATTAGTTGATTAATAGCAGAAAAGCGAATTTTTCTTGCGAATTCCCAGAAATTTAAGGAAGCACTGTTGTGAGTTTATTTTGAATTGTGTGTCATACCCACGAGAAGAAACGCAGTCAATTTTTTACACATTAGAGACAAAGGTCATACATAAAATACAGCGTTTCAGGAAAAAAAAAACACTGAATCCGATGTGAACTAATTTTCGTCAAATTAAAAGATGTTTGTGTTAAAATATAAGCGATGTACCTGGGCTACGAAGCGTGTAATCAAGTTTTGACTTTACTATACATGTACATTAATTTGTCTATAACAATTTTCCGCTGACTTTGCCTTGTTTTATAGATGTTTTGAAGAAAATGAACCGCGATTGCACGCTTTGTAGACCAGGTCAGCTCTCAACTTTCACAAGACAAATATTTTACCTAATATCTTTAAGTTTTCCATTCATTAATATTTCAAATATTAAACTTGGCAGAAATTATTTGACATCAAATTCCGCGATTTACCCATACAAACACTGTATTTCCCATACAAACACTACATACTACTACATACTACATGTATATCTTGTGACGGATGTTACTACGAAAAGTTGTATATCCTTAGCTTGAGTCTGAAAATCACTATTTTTTAACGTGTGGAAGTTTAAGTTTCAAAGCATGCTTTTAAAGTTAAATTCTCATTAATTTTTGATGGCCATTATTGAAAGTCTCAGAAGAGCAAAAGGAAAACGTAACAATGACTCTCACATACACGTTCCAAAGCCCCATATACCAAAACTACAGGTTAACCCGATATACTGTGAACATAAGGAATGTACATTGCGAAACTGATCATTTCCTAAAGTGACACTGTCCTGCCAAACAGATAGCAAAATTTCGCTTTACTTATTTCCACTTTATATGAGGGTCTAAATGGTGGTACCTCGATAACACTTAACACTAAAAGGTGAAACATTAATTCATAACTAGTTTGTAATCTGGCTAATAAATAGCTATCCTTGTCTTTTGTTTGATATGTGACCAACAGCGTCTCGGGCTAGGATATTTTCGGCACTGAGGCTCTCTGGATCGGGTTTTATAACGTAGCTGCGGTCTCGGTCTCGGATTTTGAAACAATGGTCTCGGCGTCTCGGCGAGTTTCAGATTTTACCATTCGCCACCCCTTTACAGTTAAAGTTTAGGCATTTTAACACTAACTGTAAAAAATTCACTGTAACAGTAAATTTCATCCACTGAGATAGAAACAAAAACGGCTCCGAAAAAAAAAAATTCCCCCTAGTTTCTCGAGGCTAACGAATTTCCATTTTCCATTTTCCATATTCCAGGTTCGAGGTATTTCCTTATCCAGCTGGCTTTTAACGACCTATTGAAGTCTTGTATATCAATCATTTTTAGGCCTCCTTCTTTGGTTTCGCTGATCATTACTCGTCTTTGGATTTTTTCTCCCTTTACATCCCATAAGAAGTCAAATGGCAGATTGTATACCTTTTTTAACAAATCAGTATGAGTGGGAAAGTGGCTTTAAAATGTATACCAGTTGAGACACAAGGAAATCAGATTTTTTATTACTGTTATCTTCTCAAGTAGGGTAAGTTTTCTACAATACCAGTTGTCCATCACTTTTGTAATTTTGTCGAATCCTTTCTTGATAGTTTGGCAAGAGCATAGAGGCTCTTTTGGTTGAAAACCAGATACCTAGGGCAAAAACCTTGTTTTTTTCCCAAGTGATATTGTCCCTCCCTGCAAAAGGCCGTCTATTCTTTGAGGAACCAATAAAAAAGCCTTTGTTCTTTATAGTCCTATAAGTCCTGTTTTATCTTTTAATATCAATATCCTTTTGTAAGGCGCAGTTGAATATTTTTATAGAAACTGCGCGGTACAAATTTGAATTTATTATTAAGAGCCCGTGACTGTAAATATCCAGAATCACTGGACAGGCTCCCAAAATCGAAAATCCTGATGATTTGCCAAAAAGTTACTTTTGGGGAGCTATGTTCAAAAATATTATGGAAACTTTCTAGAAATTTATAGTTTACGAGAAAAAGGGGAAAAACGAAAATACCGGATTTTGCCCAATTAATTATGCAAAAATCGCAGTTAAGGTGGCTCGACTGGGTTTTTGAGCGACGATACCGTTTAGCTTTGAGAAACTTGTGTACCACCACAAACGATCCAACGGAAAATTGATTGCCACAGCTGTACTAGAGAAAGATAAAAGTTTCAGATGAGGTAAGTTTTATGGAAATCGGAGCTGCCATAGCAACGTTATGACGTCACTTCCGGTTTTACATAATACCGAATTACTTGTCATCAAGAGATAATTTTGGAAAACGCTCTCTGGATCTTCGACCTGACGTACTTGTCCTTAGGTCTACAAAATTTTACAAATTTTTATGGAAGCGTTTTCGAGAAAATTTCGAGTGAATTTTTAAGGTGTTAAAATACAAGAAAAACAAAACAATTTTGAAATGTTATTAAAACTTATGTCTACAGGGCTTGATGAAATAATGTTTTGGTCTGACATGAATTTTATACCATCCAAATACATTAGGTGAAAATCTCAAGGAAATCGCTCCGTTTGGATTTCAGAAATATTACCTTGAATATGAACTGGCCTGGAGTGTTATTTCGCTTTTACATCAAAAATTGACCCTACACTTATTAAAATTGTCATGAATTAAAAAGCGAATGATGAATTTTTTTAAAACTTAGTCCTCATAAAGATTAATTAATATTCAATCCAACTGCCAAGTTTCAAATTCATTGAAACGTTCTAAGGCTGTTAATTTACAGCCTCAACGTAGGAAAATATTGAGCTGATTTTCACGAAAGTGATTTGTTGATCTCATTATGTGTCTCCATTGTCTCGAATCGCCATGCAATTGTAAATTTCAGTACATAATGGTTTCATAAACACTTCATTGCTTTGTTTTAAGTGTTACATGAATTCATGATGTACTGAAAGCTACAATTCCACCGCGATTTGAGACAATGGAGATGCATAATGAAACAACAAGCCGCAAGCGCGAAAATCAGCTCAATATTTTCCTGAGTTGGCGCTAAAAATTTACAGCCTTAGAATATTTCAATGAATTTGAAACTTGGAGATTGTATTAAACATTAATTAATCTTCATGAGGACTAAGTTTTAAAAAAATTCATCATTCGCTTTTTAATTCATGACAATTTTAATAAATGTAGGGTCAATTTTTGATGTAAAAGCGAAATAACACTCCAGGCCAGTTCATATTCAAGGTAATATTTCTGAAATCCAAACGGAGCGATTTCCTTGAGATTTTCACCTAAGGTATTTGGATGGTATAAAATTCATGTAAGACCAAAACAATTTTTCATCAAGCCCTGTAGACATAAGTTTTAATAACATTTCAAAATTGTTTTGTTTTTGTTGTATTTTAACACCTTAAAACTTCACTCGAAATTTTCTCGAAAACGCTTCCATAGAAATTTGCAAAATTTTGAAGACCTAAGGACAAGTACGTCAGGTCGAAGATCCAGAGAGCGTTTTCCAAAATTATCTCTTGATGACAAGTAATTCGGTATTATGTAAAACCGGAAGTGACGTCATAACGTTGCTTTGGCAACTCCGATTTCCATAAAACTAACCTCATCTGAAACTTTAATCTTTCTCTAGTACAGCTGTGGCAATCGATTTTCCGTTGGATCGTTTGTGGTGGTACACACGTTTTTCAAAGCTAAACGGTATCGTCGCTCAAAAACCCAGTCGAGCCATCTTAAATTGACCAACTTCAGTACGCTTGTGCTGAAACAAGGTGCAACGTTAGAAAACGGGGATATGTTTTTTCTTTAGTATAAATCATCTACTTTCTAGCCAGTGTCCTTTTTAAAGTTTTGCAGCGATTTAGAAAGTTTCACGGTTTCTTTAAAAAATACCATCTCGTGCATTTTGTGAAAAGGCAAAAATTGAGCAAATTCAGTGGCATGAAATCCATCTTGGTATGTCTGATATCAAATCAAAATATATACAAGGATAAAGTTCGGCCCTTATACTGAAACAATATGAAATAAAAAATCTGGGTAATTCAGATTCGTGTTGACTAAACGAAAACTTCGCGACGCGCTGTGGTCAAATTTGCATAAATTAGCAAAATTGTAAACACCATAAAACTATTCGTACTGAGGAAATACGATAGACTGCCGAATCGACCCATGAAAAATATGCCTTATCTATTCTTAGATGGTTTATTTCTTTTATCTTAGCAGTTATCTATATCATTTTTCGGCTTTGAGATATCTTAAATAGAAAGGTAATCGGTAAAATTCGCCGCTTTATATTAATAGTCGACTGTCTGAGTTGGGGGGCAAACGCCATAAAGCAGCGTAGCTGTTAAGTCAACTACATATCTTAATTGCAGTTTCTTCATAAAATGTTAATCCTCCTTTGAAAAAAAGACGATTTTTTTCTGCAAATTTATTAAACAATGTTTACTAAATTGTGAATGATATATATGAAATAAATCATATATGAACTGCGGAAATGAAATCAAATGAAGAATGATCCTCGCAGTTGTGAACGCAATTTAAGCAATTGCGAAAAGAAGCCTGAAAAAAAATTCAGGTCTTCAACGGGGTTCGAACCCGTGACCTCGCGATACCGGTGCGATGCTCTACCAACTTCTATAAACTGGAAGTCATTCTGGTACACTTGACAGGCAAAGTCACGCAACATCGCGATCACGGTTTGTTCGCAAATGTGGAGATGTTCGAATGTTTTCATGTCGAGAACTTTGGATAAATTTTTCATAGCCTGATCACAAATAGAAACAATTAACCTCCAAATTATCTATGTTTATTACCTCTGAGTTGTAACTACATGATCAATTAACATGACACCGTCGCGTGACAACAAATTGATTTATTTCAAATGACTGTGACACAGTTTATATTTATAACTATGGCGACCTTTAATAGAAGCCCCAACAATAATATAAAATACATTTATTATGACCATTGTTAGTATCAGCATTTATTTATTTTTTGATTTTATCATCTTCCCTGAAAGACATTTCGTCGAAATATCGACTGGAAAGCCAGCATAATAAACCAGCCTTTGAACAGACCGTGCCCGGAGACCAAGTCACGTGAGAGAGAGATATTGCAAGTTGGGTGTTATATTTTCCAAAGACTAAGGTGTACGGTACCCTGTACGGGAGTATTCAACCTGTAAACAACTTGGAATAAGAATGTGTTTTTGGAGTTTTGCTTCCCTTGTGGTTCAAGCTCCGAAAAAACAAAACGCGCGCGGTTGAGTTAGTCGATTTAAAAGACTGTATTCGGGATGTAACAGTTTTGAAGGGTTACAATGACGAACGTTGAAAGCGTCAACGTCGAAAGAAAATTATTACTTGCACGCGCAGGTGAGTACTAACACATAAATTTTCTTTTTGCTGATAGAACAAGCCTTGGACCTGTTGGATTTGAACCTAATTATACCGTGTTGAGGGTTTCCTTGACTTTACTGTAACTGGGATTTTCGTCGTGCAAGAATGTCAGTTGCACAGGGACGGGTACGACATTCACCGGCTATGATTCCCTTGTTCTCCAGCTACAAACTTGAAACTATAAGAGAATTAAAATTTTTGAGACCGCGAACAGTATCTTATTTATCTTCAATGACCTGCTTCAATCATGCGAGGAATCACTGGAAAATTTGGACCATTTACAGACTTCATAAAATGTCTATAAATCTTGAATTTACAGACTTGGTACTTTCACCTGTTAAAAACAAAATCTCTGTAAATTGTTTTGACAAACATTTTATATAGTTTTGTTGTCTTGTTCTTTATAAAATGTTTGTAAAATGTTTATAAATTCTTGGAGCTGTAATGAGGGGAAAGACTTACAATTTACAGACTTTATAAAATCTGCCAACAATGTTTGTAAATCTACTATTTACAAAGATTTTATAATGCCTAGACTTCTAATATAAAATGTCTGTAAATGGCAAATCTCTGTAAATTAATGTGGTCCCCAAGCGGACTGAACAAGTAATGACAAACGGGGAATTGTAAATAAAATCTCTGTAAATTGACACATACAAACATAATCTTTCTCCGAATCGTCTAAATAGTAATTTTAAAGCTACATCCAGTGTTCACTCACATAATCTAAGAAATTCAAAATACAGCCTTTTCGTTCGTAGACCGAGTACTGAAGCAGGCAAACGACGTTTTCAATATAGCGGTTCTGGTTTTCTGGAACAGCTTGCCTTTGAGCGCTAAAATGTAGCCCACTCTTAGCTCTTTTAAATCATGCATTTACTTTCTAACTAATTTAATAATAGTTAATAAAGGATACTTTTCATGGTTTTTAGTATAATCCCGTATATATAATGAATTTAGTTGGATAATTTAATTTAGTTAAGTAATTAATCTATTCAGTGTTGTTTCAGGCTCGACGGAAGAGCGTGCATTATGAACTGACATCGTGTACGATAAATAAGTTTACCTACCTAACGGGGCACACTAAAATATCTCTGTAAATTGACACAAACGGGGCATCATAAAATCTCTGTTAATTGACACAAACGGGGCAGTATAATATCTCTGTAAATTGACACAAACGGGGCATCATAAAAACTCTGTAAATTGACACAAACGGGGCACTATAAAATGTCTGTAAATTGACACAAACGGGGCACTATAAAATGTCTGTAAATTGACACAAACGGGGCATCATAAAAACTCTGTAAATTGACACAAACGGGGCACTATAAAATGTCTGTAAATTGACACAAACGGGGCATCATAAAAACTCTGTAAATTGACACAAACGAGGCACTATAAAATGTCTGTAAATTGACACAAACGGGGCATTATAAAATCTCTGCAAATTGACGCAAACGGGGCATTATAAAATCTCTGTAAATTGACGCCAATGGGGAATTATAAAATCTCTGTAAATTGATGTAAACTGGGGGGGGGGGGGGGGGGGTGGGGGAATGAGAAATTTTCCTCTGCAAACAATTTTTTTTTAATTTATGTGCCTCTGCAATCATTTTTTTCCAAGAACACCTTCTTGCAAACATTTTTTTTCATTTTTTGCATTGCTATCTTCTCTGGTGCTAAAAATAGTTGAGATAAGCTATTTTTCGAAAAAAATCAACAGGGCTATAGCCAGTTATTTGGCCACATACGCTCCTTGTAATTTATAGTTTGTTGTTTTTTATACATGATTCACCGTTTTAATTCCTACGTAGCTACTGGCGCAAATAAAGGGCATACGACAGGAAATCAGGCAAAGGGAGTAGCAAGCTTTTTCGCGATTCCACAGTACCGAAGTCCTGATCCTCTTCTGACGTTGTACCCACAGGCCATCATACTCGTACCACCCGGCCTAGCTGTGGTACCAGCGGTGAAAGCAGGCACATTGCTGATTTAAAATGATTCCCATCGCCATAGGTTATATTACTCGGCCAAATAACTAGCTTGTAAACAGTTATTGACCCATTAGCTTTGATGGTGATATCGTCGGGAAGATGACAGACTTCTGAAACTCGCCCATTTCTCGGACAGAATGTCAACGTTAAATGGCAAGGCAAGCGGCATTCCTTGAATGAAAACCCGTTGAGATTCTGACCTTAAGCTCTGGCACAACGAAGAGTTGTTTGGCTGCTTTTTGCGAAGGCAAGGTGAAGGAGTTGTCTTGTGCAGCCAAATGGAAAGAATCATCACTGAGCAATATTCAGTTTTGGAACTAATATTTTTTAATAATTTATCTGACTTCTCTGCAAACATTTTTTTTACACATATCGTGTTTGCAAACAATTTATTTTGTCTTTTCAGACCCTGAAAACCATTTTTTTTCAATATTTCTCATCCCCCCCCCCCCCCCCCCCCCGCTCCAGAAAAATAATGGTCCGTCTCTTAGTAACAGTCCAACATCTACTCCAACGAGAGCAAAAGCACACACATAAGAGATTGCCGCTTCAAGTTCGCAAGCGAGCGCGGTAAAAAAAAGGTTTCAAAAAAAAATATTTTAAAATACAAGACACAGCTGAGTTCAACGGCGGTTGTGTACCATTTGGACAACAAATCTTTACTTCGCATGTCAATGAAAAATGTGAAAACCGGTGAAGGGCACAAAGCTGACACAGCAGTTTAATATTTTAGCCTTGCCTAAACAGCTCTTGAAAGAGGTATTTTTAAAGCCTGGATTTACCTGGAACAGAAATGGGAATGATTTCCGAAGAACGAGAGATTTAAAAGAAATGCATTATGATGAATAAAATAAAATAAATCAAAGGCAATCATCAAAGCAGTTTTCCGTTAGGCCGCTTGGCCGAGAGGTCTTGGGTGCGAATTTATCATGCGCAAGAGAGTCATTCCCGGCGGGCAGTTCGTGTTGGCGCTTCTTTCAACGAACTTTTGCTGGTTGCTTTCAGTGCTCAAAACTTCACTTGCTTTTAAAAGACAACTTGTGATTTGAGCCTTTTTCTCGTTCCACGTTTTCTGAATAAGCTGCATGAAATGTTTTTACAACATATCAACGATCGCTATGCATACGATTCCTTCCAACCTGCTTCGACCGCCATGACAGTTGGCTAGTTCTTTAATGCTACACCAATTCCAGAGCTTCATTCTTGCTGCCCTTGTGTTCCCAAAGGTAAGTAAGCTTACGTTAACAATGTAAACCACTTAAAATACTATTTTTGGCTACCTGTATTTTGTTGTTTAGTCTTTTGTTTTTGTCCTTGTGTATCGGTAAACCAGGACAGATCCAATTTGAATAAGCTTAAATAAGCTTATAAGAAACTAAAACTTTTATTTTAATATTACTTTCAATCTTGCAATTCTGTTCAAGTGATGTTGATTTTTAACATGAAGTACATGTACATGTACAGTATTATCTACTTCTTATTTGCTGGGGCCTTTGCCGTCCATGCTTAGGAAACCATACTGTAGGCCATAAGACCACTGGCTTGTTATGTACATGTACACATGCTAAATTGTTGGAGGTAAAACCTTTGGAAAAGGTGAACATTGCTTAGTTAATCAGTACCAAAAATGACAATAGTCAGTTCAGGGACATATACAAAACATGGACCCAGGTGTACATGGACCACCTGATGGACCACATTTAATTTTTGTCAGTTTTATTTTTTTTTTCTAAATTTTTCTGTCAGTATATGTGGACTAGGTACAGGGTATAAAACGCAGTCTTCAGTTTAAATAAATATGGCATTCAACATCAAGTAGCAACGTCAAGACACAAGTACATGTAGAACAAGAACTAGAAGGATTGAACCAAGTCCCAAGCGACTATAATTATGGGATGCAGACAATCCCATGTGCTTTTCTTTTGGATTCGTTGTGCATGTGCTTGTACTGATAGGGCTGGTGGAGTATAAACAAACACATGCACAAGCAACCATACTGATGAATGTCGGAACAAGATAAAGATTGCTTTTGTTTGTTATTATTTCTAAACAGTTAGTATGGTACTGGCTTTGGCATGTGTTTGTTTATACTCCACTAGACTTTGTTTTATCCGAACCCAAAAGAAAAGCACATGGGATTGTCTGCATCCCATAATACATGTACATGTAATAGCACACCGTAGCTTGGGATTTGGCGCAGTCGTTCTTGTTCTACATCGTCAAACAATCTGTGGGGAGAGCACTAAAACTTCACATGCTCCTGCCCCAACAGTACCAGCCAGAAATCAGACTACATACATTGTATAAAATACAATGTTGACAAAAGCATAAAATAGTAGGAAGTTAAATATTGCTGTTGAATGCCATATTTATTTAAACGTAAGACTGTGTTTTATACCCGGTTCTCAGCCCGCAGTCTATCCTTTAGACTGACAGAAAAATTTGGAAAAAAAATTAAAATTGACAAAAAGTAGGGATGGTCCATGGACCCGGGTCCATGTTTTGTAAACGTCTCAGTTCAGTGTATTTTTTAGTACATGTACATGTATGATTTTAATGCATGTAGTTCACAAACATCATATCGGATAGCTCTTTGTAACAAGAAAGGCCCACCACAAAAGAAGGCAATTTTAATTTGTTGTTGTAGGTACATGTATCAGTATGTTGACTGATCATGTAGGTAGCTGTTGCACTTCACTTATTTTTTTTTTCTTTAGTCTGTGTGAGATACATTTGTATGTGTACATGTAATGTTTGCTAACAAGGATAAAACAAAAATACAGTGTAGAATCAAGGATAGTTTTAAGCACAACATTCATGTACATGTACAGCTGTAGCCATTGTGTGGGTAAATACATGCTGTAGCATCATTACGTTATTTTTACTTTACAATGGACTGTACAGTCTTGTCAAGGCTGTAAGGCTGTGCTCTAAATCTACATTATTGGTGCCAGCTTAGAAGTATTGTCAAAAGCTACATGTTTTTACACTTTCTGATCACCCAAGATCAAAAAGTGACATGCTATGGGCCACTGTGTGTTGCTAGAACACAGCCCAACATTGCAAAATTTTACCTCGATCTGGGCAACCAGGAAATCTTTGTTTTTGCACAACAACAACAAAAACAATTTTAGTAATTTAGTAATATGAAATTAACATCTCCTAGTAATAAGACTGAAAGGATTATATATTACCTATACATCCTAAAAACTTAATATATGCTGAGCACCCCAGATTTCAAGTGTTTGGAGACTTCAGGCTCCCAACTATTTTTCTTAGAGCACAGCCTTGGTTGTCTAATTAATACATGCATGTACAGGTATGTAGTCAAAGTTTGTAGTTTTTTTTAATCTACATGTAAATGGTGACTATTTCCTTTATTTCTTAGGAAGCTGACAAAACTACAGTACTGCTGTACATATAACATGCAGTAATGAAAAAGATGTACAATGGTCTGAGCCAGAGGTACATATATACTACTGTATCTTTCATCTTGCAGCAATGGAACTTGTTGATTAATTTTATTTTGTCTAACCCCCAGCCTGATACACTGTATTGCAAGTTACAATGCATTGCATCACCATGGGAATTCCTCTTGATTTCTAACATTCCCATGCATGTACTGTAAGAGTGCATGTGGGCATCATAGACATCAATATTACAAATGTACTAACCTCTGCTTATGGACTCCACCTGTCTCTTTGAGGACAGATTCTGTAGTCATGGTCTCATTAGCACACAATTCCCTTTTAACCCAGAGTAGACTTTAAACTACAGTGCTGTGTGCAGGAGTTGCGTGACTCTGTGTTGTGTTTATACATGCACAGGAGCATAATTTGCACTGGTCTTGTTTTGGTTTTGCATGTATAATTATGATAGACACATACAATAAAGCAGTTGGGTTCCAAATGAAACTATGATAATGAATTGGTGGGGGAGTGAAACAAAATGTTAGTGTTATCAGCCATGTTGATGCCTATAAAAACTCTTTCGCCACTATAAAAGGATTAAAAAGGTTATGTTTTTTTCGTGCTAGCCCTGAAAACTTCAGCCTTAATTTACTTTTTCAACAATTCAGTTGATCAAACTAATCTACACGTAAACAATGAACAAATGGCATTCTTAATCTAACAATATTTTTTTCTAATAACAAAACAGAACAACAGGGTACACTGTAGAAGATACATGAAGTGATGATAATTGCAGTGACATTGTGCATGACAACATGCAAGTAAGTATGTTGTTATGAATAAAACCCTGAATAAAGAACTACATTGTACAATCATATTACCAGCAGAAACACTGGGAAACTAACACACTTCAAGAAAAGTGAAACAGGAAAACTCATTTAAAAATTTTTGAGAGCTTGAGCATTTGCACTCACTTGTGGATCATCATCAGTTGAGACTGTAGAAACTTTTTGTCACTGACTTGCCGATATTTGAAATCCTGGGTCAATCAGTTTTTACTTCCCAAGTTGTTCAAGTGTTCACTTTACCCTTGCAGTGCCTCTTTGCACATTAGGAGTAGTAGTATTAGTACATGTAGTATTTATTTCTCCAAAGATTAAACAAGTTTACAGGAATAAATAATTACACGTAACAGGGCTCAAAATAAAATCACAGCTTTAAGCTTGAATTTGTATAGGCTTTTTTGTCTAGACTCATTTTTCCCGGCTGTCAATAATGAATGAGCACATACCCTGAGCAGTCAACAACATGATTTTTTTTCACTTTTTGCGATTTGTGTGTAGGCCACTTCTTATAATCTGTTCAAAGTTTTTTTTAGTAGCGCCACCTCGGGTGTTATGAGAACTCTGAATTATCATTACAGGATACCATTGCAGCGACTTTGATTTCAGTTGGCCGATCCAAGCATGATATGAATTTTCTCTTTCTTTGGTGAAAAGTCGCCAGCAAGTGTGGTCAAAGTACCAGCTACCACCGGCAGCTGGCTGCTATTTTGAACCCTGTGTTAGAAATAAAGAGAAAAAGAGCAAAAAGATAGTTAAACTAATACTTTACCATCATAGTATAGTTGGAAAGTATAAAGGATATTTAATTAAGTGGATATAAAGGAGAAAATGCTAATAACATACAATAAACAAATAAACATATACGCACGCACACACATATGAAAGCAATTATATGTATATTAAGTACAAGTAGATAAAGCAACTAAGTCAATCTAGCATTTATTTAGTATTGGGATAAGTAATGACTGAAAAGAGATTTCTTAAATAGTTTTTTAGTAGGCTTAGAGCGGATAGAAAGGGGAAGATGGTTCCAAAAAATAATATCGTCCAATAATGGTGGAAGAGAAATTTCTAATTTTTGTTATATAAAAGGGAATTATATACACTGTAGTTGTTTTGAAGATTAGGAGTAAATGAGTACTGCCACATTACTAGACAACATGCAGAGTCTTGTTTGTGATACAGCATTCCAATCAGAGGAGTAACAGCATTATTTAGAGTTTGCAGAATTCCTCTGGCTTTTGTTTTATTATTTCTATCATATGATGCTTTTTTAACTTAATGATAACCAATATTACTCCCTGTACAGTACATAGATTAATTAATTCCTTATGAAAACACTTACCCTACAGCTGTATACTGTCAGTCAAAAATGTTATTTTTCTGGTTCATAATTTATAGACTGAGGGCAGAACCGAGGATAACAAACAACCTGATGCTGTTGAAACAGAATCTAGTAAGTTAATACATTTATAATGGGCTTGATATTTGTGGTGATTAGATACAGGGGATTCAGGTTGAGGGTTTAGCAACATCTTTTTGATGCATTTGTTGAAAAAGCTGATTTATTGTATTGCAAGGTTACCCGTTACTAGGCAGGGATGACAACATTGAGTAGGAGAAAAGGCAGGTTGTGAAACAAGAGCGGTGGCTCTTGAGGGCTGTGCTCTGAGAAAGATTGTAGGGAACTGAAAGCTCTGAACCTGTGAAAACCAGGGTGCCCAGCATTATGAGTTTTATGCAAAAACTTAAATTTCCTAGTTGCCTCAGGGCAAAAGTAAGTTGCCAGGAAACACCAGGCACTGCTACTGCAAAGCCCTGCTCTTGTATACTTTGACCCGTACAGTGTGTACAGTGTAGGACATGGCTACATTTTCCAAAAATTATTTTGAAAAGCTAGTGTGAGACTAGTTTGGTTTTGATTATTAAAAAAACACATTCTGACTGGCATGCATTATTTTGTTTCCTTTCAGATTTCACCATCCTATGCATCAATTGCTGCATTGTTTTTTTTCTGAATGCCAAGAAACTCAGTGATGTAAAGTAATGAATTTCAAAAAGGAGCTGACCAAATTGGGCGTGACTTTTCCAAAAAGGTCAAACATATTGCAAAGAAGCTTTAGTCATACTTTTAGGAAAGGAACTTTTTAATAAAGGGAAAGTGAAAAGTGTCACCATCGTGAATGTCAAGAAGGCACTGACAAAATAATTATTGGGTGTGACTGTCCCAAAAGGACAGTCATATACTAAGGAAGGATTGGTTGTACATGTAGTTTTAGGAAAAGCACTTTTTGATAAAGGCAAAGTCAGAAGAAAACATGAAACAAAGCTTACTACAATAGATAACCTTATGTTGAGTGATTAATTTGAGGGAGGATAATGTAATAATATTTTGTTCATAATTTATTTTTAAAAAAATTGGGTGGATGTATTTGGAGCAATATGAAAGAATTGAGAACCCATTTGAACCCGTTGAATCAAGGGTGAAAATGGGCCTTTAAAAAGTACCCGGCCTGTTAAATCGATGACACTCGATCATCGGAAATCCAATCTATCAATCGATAAAATTAGTTAATTGATATCGGCCAATCGATGATCAATCGATAATCACAAAAAAATGTCCTGCAAATGATCGATTTTATTGATTTTTGCATGTTTTCTCAGAGCTCGTGTAACCATATTCCGAACACAATATCTGGTCTACCAGGAGTATTCATTCACTGTTGCAATTGGTGACAACTTCTCTGCAAGCAAAAAAGGGGAGATCATGGCAATGCTTTTAAGGTGACTGATGTCATCGCAGACAACTTGGTCACCCCTACAGAGGGATTTAGTCGCTCCGCTTTGGCGATTTCAAAAACCGTTTTCAGTGTACATTATGTAAGTCTTGTTATGTTGCCGTCCATATAACCAGGGATCGATGGCAATCATTAAAATCGATATCAATTAATCAACTTTATTGAAAATCGATGGTCAATCGAATTATCACAAAAACATACGTCATTGATTGATCATCGATTTCCAATATCAATCGATTAATTGGCATCGATTGATATCGATTGTATCGATCATCAATTTTATTGATTTAACAGGCCGGGAAAAGTATAATGTTAAACATAAGTAGAATTTACCAGCTGAATAATACAAAAGGTAATAGAGTGATTGTATTACACTCGTGAAACAGTATCCAACAATTATGGCCAAACAGCCACAGTGAACAAAAGAAATACAATGGAATTAGTGCATAGTAGTCCACTATCTATTAATTATTAGTTTTCACGGGTTAAGTAAAATCACTCTAAAGGATTGTGCAGAAATAAATAATAATAATAATATCGATAATTAATACAATTTATGAGCATATTATTGAAACAGGTTTATTATTATATGAGATTATTTCAGTAATAATTTCAGAATTATTTATTTAATAATTATTGTTTACATAATTTTATAAAATGAAAATTTATTTAAATCTGCTACATGTCTATACCATGTTTAGTGCTATTCTCATGAAAGAGCAAAGTTTTAATGTTTTATTATTATAATAAAATTGATTCCTTAATACTATTTATTTTAGAATTATTTCCATGTAACCCAGTTGTTGGACTAATTTTTATACCTTAAATTATAGAGATTAAGAGAAAAATTAATTATTACAGTTTGTTATAATTTAGTTTTGAGTGTTTTCTTGTTCTGGTTCTTAGGAAATACAACATATGGGCTTACATCAAGATTTAACACAGAATACATGTACAGTATACCTTAAGAAATACCTTTATGACAACATGAGCACAGATTGACGAAAGTGCTTCTCAAACAACATAATATGCATGTACACGGGGAGCTGGTGCTTACATTTTTAATTTTTAAAACATGAATTTCGCTATTCCTTTTTCTAGAACTTCAGTTTTATGGCAGTCAAGTTGTAGAAACCATTTCTTTATCTGTAGCAACAGTCTAATTTCTACAGTTAGATTCTATTGAGAGAACATGTAATATACACATTTTGAAAGGTATTAATTATAATTGCAATAAATTTTTCTACATTTTTACAGACATATGAACTTCTTTGTGACATTTTTTGTGCTCTTATATATCGGGGACATTTTACTAACATTTTGTTCAAAGTTTCGTTAACTTTTTACAGATATTTTATTGACATTTTATGTTGTGCATTGTTCACGCGTCCAGTAAACGTGAACATTTTGCTAAGATTTGTGCATTAAAATATCTACATTTTACAAACATTTTATGTACTTTACATTAACATTTTGTGTAGTTTTTTTGCCTACATTTTACAGACATTTCATGCACTTTTTTTCGCTCACTTTTTAATGCTTAATTTACAGAGAAAACGTGAACATTTTGTTGAGATTTTGTGCATTAAAATATCTAAATTTTACAAACATTTTATGTACTTTTCATTAACATTTTGTGTAGTTTTTTTGTATCCATTTTACAGACATTTCATGCACTTTTTTTCGCTCACTTTTTACAGAGATAATATGGAGATTTTATGTTTACGGGTTTACAGAGATTGTTTTCTCGTGTAATTTTTACAGAGAAAGTAAAGAGATTTTACAGACATTTGTTGTTTGTCGCATAAAATCTCTGTAAATTCTACATCAAATTCACAGAGATTTTAGCAAGATTATATACACATTTTATGCGATCTTAGCGGAGAAAATGTGTTAAAATTTACAGACTTTTTACGGAGTTACAAAAACTCTGTGAATGCGCGCATTTACAGAGTTCTTAATTTACAGAGTTCTTAATTTACAAAGGAAATCTAGACATTTTACAGAGATTTAACCAACTTTTGTGAAGTCTGTAAATGGTTCAAGTTTTCCAGTGAATAATAGCGCATTTATCAGCCTATAAAGAGCATGAGTAAACTTCCAGCTCGTGCACGGGCTCGTGCGGCATCTCTCATCGCATGCTCATCGCCCACTACTGCAATATCACTGCAGTGCTCGTTCTTTTCTCCGAACAGGATTCAGTGCATGTAGCTCAGTGGTTTTTCTCCTCGTCGAAAACTTCCTTTGAACCTCTGCGAAGCTTCTGCGCGTGTAAGCCTTAGCCCTTTTAATTGTGGCTTAACTATTAAAGCACTTTTGCAGCGCATTCAGCCGTTAACCGGCAGCGCAAACAACGAGCGATTGCAAAGCGATTGCAAAGTGATAACAAAGTGATTGCAAAGTGTCTTGAAAGGTACTTGTTCTGGCG
Source organism: Cladopsammia gracilis (assembly GCA_022457155.1). NCBI lineage: Eukaryota > Metazoa > Cnidaria > Anthozoa > Scleractinia > Dendrophylliidae > Cladopsammia > Cladopsammia gracilis. The sequence goes on along the minus strand of JAJGOT010000797.1, from coordinate 25,813 downwards.
CAGTCTCATCTTCAAATATTGTCGACTGCGTTGCAGGTTCATTTACATTTACATTTACATTTACATTCATTAAGTCGGCAAAATCCATGGGATATCACGCCAACTATAAATAAAATAGAAGAAAAATCGAATTAAATAAAAATAACTAAAAATCTGATATATCTAAAAATCTAAATAGTCAAATTAAGGTAGGCGAGTTTTAAAAGTGTCAATAGATTTACTTAAAACGGTTTCGGCAGAGATATTGTTCCAATCGATAATTGTTCTTGGGAAAAAATAAAATTTTAAAATGTTCTTATTTGCCCTAGGAACACAAAATTTGAGATCATGACTACCCCTCGTTCTTCTCTCACTGTTAGGAATTAAGTATTGATCCCAATTACCGTCTAAGTAACCATGGCACATTTTGTACACAGAAGTAAGCCTTGATCTCCTTCTTATTGTTTCAAGTGTGTCCCATTTTAGTTCTTGAAGCATGCTTGTGACACTTGCCGTTCGATCGTATTGACCTGTACAAAAAACGGGCTGCTTTTCTTTGCACTCTTTCAATAGTTTCTATATCTTTCTTGTAATATGGGTCCCATGCTGCGCAAGCGTACAGGAGTTATAAGCAATCTCTTTCACGTCTTGAGGACAATTCCAAAGATTTCGTTTGATCAGTCCTCATAGTACTTTATTTGCCTTGGATGTGACATTTGCGATGTGTGGGGACCATCTCATTTTCTGGTCAAGTACAACTCCCAGGTAGGGGTAGGATTGGAGTTCCTCTAGTTCATTTTTGTCGTTACGCGAATGCAAAGAATAAGCAAAAAGCCAGAGTGGATAGCCGAGTGGCAGAGCTCATCACGAGCGCTAAAGACCAAAACTTGTAGCGCACAAGAGACTGGATCAATCCCGGCCCAATCTCCGCTCGGCTCATGCCTTTCCCTCCCTTGCATAACTGGCTTGAAAATGCACCTCAACGCATGCGCAGGCTACAATATTTGAAAATTAGACTAGAGTGTGTAACAAGTGCCTTTAAAGACATGAAAAGAAAGCCCTCTGCTATCGCTCGTTGTTCGCGAGAAGCAAAACCCCAAAATGACATTCTTAATTCTTAATCCGAGTTGTTTACATGTTGAAACATCCCGTATAGGGTATCGTCCCCCGGGGGGATGCTCCGCCCCGAGGTCCAAACCCTTACCCTTTCTTATACCGTTTTTGACAGAAAAGGTACCCCTTTCATATATCTTTCATTGAAAATGGTACCCCTTTCATATACATTTCATTGAAAATGGTTCCCCTTTCATATAGCATTTACGTGCGTCTGTTTCATATCGTGAAATCCCTACCCTTTCATATACCTCCAGCTTCAAAAAGGTACCCCTTTCGGGCGGAGCATCCCCGTATAGCCCATTTTAGAGAGTACCCCCCGGGGGTACCGTACACCTTAATCTTTCGAAAAACTAGATTGAAACAAAAAACACCCAAATTGCAACTTCTGTCTCAGTGTACGTGACTTGTTCCCGGGCGCGGTCTCTTCAAAGGCTAGTTTATTATGCTGACTTTCCAGTCGATATTTCGACGAAATAACTTTCAGGGAAGATTCATGAAGATTATAAATTACAAAATCTTCAAAGAAATGCGCGCGCTTTGATTGGTCAAACTGAGTTCATATCTCAATAAAGTACGTGCATACGTCATGCAGTACTTTCTTGCTTTGTGGTCTTGTTTATAAGAAATAATAAAAACTTGTTCCTGAAGCATTGATGAGTTATATAAGCAGTTGGCAATTTTTAAGAACACTCGAGAAGTGTGAGAAGCACTCGCCTTCAGCTCGTGCTTCTCTGCACCTCTCTCGTGTTCTTAAAAATTCCCGCGTGCTTGAATAATTCAACAATGCAGTCGGCGCGTTTTTTATTTCTTTGATAAGAAATAAAAATAAAAAGGTTGATATAAGCAATGATCACAATAAATGTATTTTATATTATTATAATAAGGGCCTCTAAGGTCGCCATAGTTGTAATAAAATTATTAGAAACTGTGTCACAGTTCATTTTGCAGCGAAATAGATCAAATAGTAGTCACGGTGCCGTGTCAGTTGCTCATGTAGTTATAACTCAGAGGTAATAAACATAGATAATTTGGAGGTTAATTGTTTCTATTTGTGATCAGGCTATGAAAAAAAAAACTATCCACAGTTCTTAACATGAAAACATTTGAACATCTCCACGTTTTCGAACAAACCGTGGTCGCGATGTTGCGTGACTTTTAAGTGTACTAGAATGACTTCCGGTTAGAGTTTAGTAAACATTGTTTAATAGTCTTTTAGTACTCGCTAAACAACCCTTTAAGAATAAATTTGAAGAAAAAAAATCGTTTTTTGAAAGGAGAATTAACATTTTATAAAGAAACTGCACTTAAAAAAATGTAGTTGACTTAACAGCCGCTTCATGGCGTTTGCCTCCCAACTCCGACTGTCGATTCCTCTATATTTGAGATATCTCAAAGCCGAAAATGATATAGATAACTGCTAAGATAAAACAAATAAACCATCTAAGAATAGAAAAGGCATATTTTTTATGGTTCAATTCGGCAGTCTATCGTATTTCCTCAGAACGTTTTATAGTATTTACAATTTTGCTAATTTATGCAAATTTGACCACAGCGCGTCGCGAAGTTTTCGTTTTGTCAACACGGCATCCTCTTTAATAATAATAATTTTAATCTAAATGTTATCAAAACACTTCAGGATCCGAATGGCCGTTTTATCATATGCGACATTGAAGCGGATGGCAAATTGTTGACCTTGGCCAATATATACGCTCCCAACAAGGATGATCCTAATTTCTTTGACACCTTTTTTGACCGGCTCTCTTGTTTCAAGTGTGATGATGTGGTAATCGGTGCTGATTTCAATCTAGTACTAGATGTTGAAAAAGATAAAAAGAACGGAATCGCTAAAACACACCAAAACGCTTTGAAGGTGGTACAAGATGCAATGGAAAATATGGAATTGTGTGATGTTTGGAGAATTTGTAATCCAGATTGTAAAATATACACCTGGCGCCAGCGACAGCCAGAAATTCATTGCAGACTTGATTTTTTCTTAGTGAGTCAATCCATACTCGGTATAAGTACTCATGTAGATATCACGCCAGGTTTCAAAACTGATCATTCTGTGATAACGCTTAGCCTATCTTTGCATTCTAATCCCAGGAGGGGAAACGGTTTTTGGAAGCTAAATACTTCTCTACTCGCTGATAACAACTTTATTGAAACAATAAAAATAGCGATACAAGAAACAGCTAATGAATACAAAGACGATAATCTGGTTAACCCTCTATTACTGTGGGATATGATAAAATTAAAAGTCCGCGAAAAATCAATTACTTATTCCGCTTCCATCAAAAAAGCAAAAGTAACAAAAGAAGAGGAGCTGGAAAAAGAATTAGCAATGCTGGAGAAACGACTGGACAATGCCAGTACCAATAATCCGCCAGGGAGCCGAAATGTTACTGAACGAATTAAAATCTTAAAAGAAGAACTCGAAAAAATAATTGAATACCGAACCAAAGGTGCCATTCTTCGATTAAAGTCCAGATGGTATAATGAAGGGGAAAAGAATACTAAATATTTTCTTAATCTTGAAAAACGCCACTTTAAACAAGGTACAATAAGCCAATTGAAACTTAGCGATGGATCTTTCGTAATATCTGACAAAGATATATTATCTGAATGTGAATCTTTCTATAAAGATCTCTACGGCTCAAAAATAGACAACTCTGTGAATTTTGATTTCTTTCAGCAAGCAAATGAGAATTTTTTGACTCCCGATGATCAACAGGTTTGCGATGGTCTCCTAACTAAGACAGAATGTGAAGAAGCTTTAAAATCGATGAACGCAGATAAAACGCCTGGTACAGATGGCCTTCCAGCCGAATTTTACAAAGCCTTTTGGGATGACATTTCTATGCATTTACTCTCCGCCCTCAATTTTGCTTACGAATCCGGCTGCTTGTCTATTACTCAAAGAAGGGGTATCATTAAACTTATTCCAAAAAAAGAGCATAGAACCATTTTACATAAAAAATTGGCGCCCAATAACTCTCCTTAATACAGATTACAAAATTGCAGCAAAAGCTATAGCAAATCGTATAAAAACTGTTCTCCCAAAACTGATAAATAATGATCAGACAGGCTTTATGAAAGGGCGGTTCATTGGGGAAAATATTAGACTTATAGATGGCATCATCCAGTATGCTACACAGCACAATGTTCCCGGGTTGTTGCTCTTTATAGATTTTGAAAAGGCTTTTGATTCTCTTGAATGGCCCTTTATTTTTGATACACTACATTTTTTTGGCTTTGGACCATCACTTATCAATTGGGTAAGGACCTTTTATTGCAACATCGAAAGTTGTGTACTTAACAATGGCTGGTCAAGCAACTTCTTCCAACCTCAATGAGGAGTTAGGCAAGGCTGTCCCCTTTCCCCATATTTGTTTATTCTTGCTGCGGAGGTCTTGGCCAAGACCGTCCGTAACAATAAGAGCATTAGAGGTCTTTCTCTAGGTAATGACGAAGTTAAGATAAGCCAGTACGCTGATGATACCACTCTTATCTTAGACGGTTCAGAGAAATCCCTTACATCAGCAATTCAAATTTTAGATGATTTTGGCAAGATCTCCGGCCTTAAGTTAAACGATAGCAAAACAGAAGCTCTTTGGATCGGCTCTAAGATAGGGCATGAAAAAATCCTTGTTCCAGGAAAGAAGTTTAAGTGGCCAAAATATAAAGTCAAAACACTTGGTCTGTGGCTGTCAACTGATCCGGACATGGCTTTAAGGTTGAATTACAACGAAAAAACTGAAAACATCAGGAAGCTTCTGAGTTGCTGGAAATACCGTAGGCTCACGTTGTTAGGGAAAATTACCGTCCTCAAATCACTGGCCGCATCACAACTGGTTTACCTGCTCTCCCCTTTACGCTCAAATCACCACGCTATAAAAGAAATAAATGATATACACCTTATTCATAAATGGCGGCCGATTTATTATTCTTTTGTATTTATTTTAATTAGCCTCACTAGCCTCATTTTAGAGTATAAGTTCTTTTGAATTTTGCGCATGCTAACGAGGCTAGTGAGGCTAATTAAAATAAATACAAAAGAATAATAAATCGGCCGCCATTTATGAATAAGGTGTATGTTTTACCATTTCCTATGGAATGGTAAAGGTGACAAAATCAAAAGAAAAGTTATGATTTATTTTAATGACCCTCCACGGGAAAACCAGCAAAAAGGTGATGACACGGGCACGCTATTATAACACGCTAAACAAAAGAAAATTTCTTTAACACGGTAGCACCGTGCGACGATGCACGCCTCATTAAAATTTTCTTTTGTCTCATATTGCACGGTAAAAACGATGGTGTGTTTGGTTGAACAAAGAAGTGTGACCAGTCATGTGACCGTGCAAAATGACACGCTAGTGAGCTAAATGGCACTTTAAGCCCGGTTTCCATATGATCGCTACGATCGCTGCGAAGTTCAGCGATCGTAGCGATCATATGGAAACCACTCTCCAGCGATCGTAGCGATCACAGCGATCGCAGCGACAACGATCGCTGCGATCGCTGTGATTCTATCTCAGCGATCGAAGCGATCGTAGCGATCATATGGAAACCACTCTCCAGCGATCGCAGCCGGATCGCAGCGACAGCAAAAATACCAAGATGCACTGCGTACGCCCACTCAAAGGGTGCGATTTGGCCCTTTTTATGGAAGAAGTGCAAAGATACGACTGTCTTTATGTCAAATTTTAAAAATAATTCACAGCCGCTGTGTTGAATTTCAGGGTCGTAACGAGGTATATGGGATCAGGGATCAAAGACCTAAGAAAGGGTGGGATCAGAGATCACAGCCTCGGATCCGGGATCACAGCCCTCGGGATCGGGATCAGCGTGTTTTCCATTGACTCAAGGATCAGGCAAACAAAATTTTGTGGGATCAGGGATCAAAATTTACGTAAAAATACGGGATCAGCGATGAAAAAATATACCTCGTTACGACCCTGTGAATTTCAAGAATGAGGCGAAACGATATTGTCAGACCCAGGTCCCCTCGATCTTCATTCACTTTCTCAGCGATCGTAGCGATCGCAGCGATCATATGGAAACCATCAATCGCTGCGATCGCTGAACTATTTTTTTCAGCGATCGCAGCGATCGCAACGATCGTAGCGATCGTAGCGATCGTAGCGATCGTAGCGATCATATGGAAACCGGGCTTTAGCCGTGTCAAAATGCACACCAGACGTCCAAGCTGTTTTATAAACTTTTATCCCAGCCACTGTAGAGCGACTTGCTTATTTATACTGAAGCGAAATTCGCGTTGTACACTTCACCTTTAAATCTTCTGTTTCAATAGTTATTAAACAAAACTCAATCGCAAATGACATTGTAAAGACTGAAGGTTTCTTTTGGAAAATATTATAAACCTCAGTAACAGTGGAATAAGCGAGATTGAAAACTGATAGTGTATGCAAATTTATTGTTGAAATCTGACACCGTGTGAATTCGAATGCATGCAAATTTTACTGTTGAAATTCTTGGAGAAAGAGAACACTTGTAATAAATTGTTGCCAAGATTCGATGGTAACTTTTATCATTCCTTCTAATAATTATTTATAACAATCTGTGACCAAAAAGTGATGTGACATGTGCGGGATGAAAATAATATTTCCCGGGAAAATTTACATAACACCGAGACGGTCGTGACCAAAGGCGCTTCGATCCGCATAACGGGATTCAAAGTGTTTTAATACAAAAAGAATGATCTTGATATTTCATGGCGACTGAGCTCATAAAAATCACACGGCCCTGATTCGTATAACGAAAGTGTTTGTTACCGAAACATAATATTCTTAAATTTTCGTGCCAACAGAAGTCATAAATTTGTTTACATAGCATGGGCTGCGAATTAGCGCTTTGATTCTCGCATTTATGCGAACAAAATATAGTCCATGATATTTCTGCCGACAGTCGGCCGAAAAATAACACGGCTGTTATCAAAAGCACTTTGATTTGCGTAATGAAAGTGATTTACAAAAAGAATGTCCTCGTTATTTCGTGTCGAAATAACTCATAAATATAACGCGGCCAACAGAACTTCTATCTTTTGTTTACACAACACGGCTGTGACCAAAAGCGCTTCGATGATCTCGCTTCGATTCTCGTAAAAGCGCTTTGATTCGCGTAATGAAAGTTTTATACAAAAACATTTATTAACAGCATCCTCAATATTTTTTATTTTAAAAATAAACTTCACTCATTTAACGTACATTTGACTACACAACACGGCCGTGACCGAAACCGCTTTACTTGGCGGGATGAAAAGAATATTTGCATTCTGTAGCATACGCTTTGCAACTGTAAACCTTCATCTTACAAAAAATTGTTAATGTCCATCAGATAATAATACTTTTTCTTTTACTCCATGAAAAACATGAAAATTTCCGAGTTTGTTATAAGTCGATTTCAAAGCTGGGTAATCGGGGAATTGATTTTATGCAATCGCGCTTCTTTCGAGATCATCGGATAACAAAGCTGTTCTGCTCCAATTCTTCGATTACATAGTTATAACTTTATGCGTGCTTCCGTGCCATAATCACACGATTTACCGAGTGATATCGCACGCTTAGCGTGTTACTTTACAAACAAAAGCTACCGTGACAATCTTTGTTTTCTTATTAAATATGCGCATATCCGTGTCAGTTGTCACGCTGGTGTGCCCGTGTTAACGCAAGCGTGCCCGTGTCATCACCTTTTTGCTGGTTTTCCCGTGGAGGGTCACTTCATTGAAGATGATTGATCTCTGCTCTTTCAACAAATCTCTTAAAACAACATGGGTTAAAAAGTACTTGGACACGACTAACCACGTAAAATGGAAATTTCTCGTTGATCTAGAACTGGAGAACTACGGTCACGATCTCATTTTCCGTGGTAATCTCAATGTCTCGGACACTAAGAAAGAGGTTAGAGTAACAGACCCCTTTCTTAAAGAAACATTGGAATATTGGGCAGAAATAAACTTTGTGGATCAAGTAAGCTCTGATACCGCTTTTCAAGAACAGTTTCTGTGGTTCAACTCTTTAATAAGGATAGATAATAAACCAATTTTTTTTAAAGAATGGTTTGAAATAGGTATCTTCAAAGTTAAACATCTCCAATCAGGAAACGATAATTTTCTGACTCTAAAAGATTTTGCCTCAAAACATGACTTAAGAGTACGCCCGCTTACTTTTTTTGGTCTATTATCAGCTGTTAAACAATTTCGCAACAATGTTACCGATACTGCTGAGACAAGAGACTATACCTTTGAAACGCTAAGTGAAAAAATTGTTAAGAGAGAAAAGCCAGATCCATTAATTTACCAAAAACTGATCATAGCCAAAAGTTTAATCCCACGTAAAAGCCAACTAAAGTGGTTTCAAGACTGCAACTTTTCAGACAAAGAAGATACATTTAATTGGGAACTCGCCTATCTTATGGCGCGACGGTGCACAAAAAGCACCAAACTGATAGAGTTCCAATTTAAATTATTACACAGGCGCATACCAACCAATGATTTTTTACTTAAAATAGGACGAAAAGAAAATGACAACTGTACCTTTTGCAACAATTCCTCAGAGACGCTAATTCATCTTTTTTGGTCTTGCCATGTTGCAGCCTCCTTTTGGAAATAAAAGCGTAACCGACTGGCTTCAAAACGCTCTTCCGTTAATCGGCAAATACAACTTATTGAATATTACTGCACTGGGCTTGAGGCCGGAGCCTCATTCTACAGAATACTCGTGTCAATTAAACTATTGTCTTCTGTTAGCGCGGTTTCATATTTGGCAAGCCAAAATGGATGAAATATCGCCTAATTTTGCAAATTTTCTGCGCCTAGTTAAGTCAAGATCTATTATAGAGAAAAAAGCTGGGGACACTAAAAAATGGAACTTTCTTAAAGATTGTTCTTTATATAGCTCTTGATATCGATTGTTTCCTTTCCCCTGACGGTCAAATACCAAAAATATTTTGAAATATTTGTAAATCTTGTATTTAACTAGATATATCTGACTGATTGTACTTCATCAACGTTCGTTTATTGCTCCTGTCTTAACTGTACTTTCTTTGAACCTTCTCTTTATGTTTGTTTTCTCTGTGTTGTAATTTACTTATTGTATTGTATTGTTAATAATAAAAAAAAAAAAAAAAAACAATCTGAATTGCCCAGATTTTTTATTTCATATTGTTTCAGTATAAGAGCCGAACTTTATCCTTGTATATATTTTGATTTGATATCAGACATACCAAGATGGATTTCATGCCACTGAAGTTGCTCAATTTTTGCCTTTTCACAAAATGCATGAGAAGGTATTTTTTAAAGAAACCGTGAAACTTTCTAAATCGCTGCAAAACTTTAAATAGGACAATGGCTAGAAAGTAGATGATTTATACTTAAGAAAAAATGTACCCCCGTTATCTAGCGTTGCACCTTGTTTCAGCACAAGCGTACTGAAGTTGGTCAATTTAACTGCGATTTTTTCATAATTAATTAGGCAAAATCCGGTATTTTCGTTTTTTCCCTTTTTCTCGTAAACTATAAATTTCTAGAAAGTTTCCATAATATTTTTGGACATAGCTCCCCAAAAGTAACTTTTTGGCAAATTATCAGGATTTTCGATTTTGGGAGCCTGTCCAGTAATTCTCGATATTTACAGTCACGGGCTCTTAATTACTATAGTTAACCTTCAAACCAGAAAAGGTGCCAAAAAGGTCTAGGATCTGTCAATAGAATTCTGGAAAGAATCCTCTGATCCGTATAGAAACAGAGTCGTATCATCCGCAAATTGGCTAATTTTATGCTCCTCTTCATAGGTTACAAATCCCTTAATATTCTTATAGGCTCTGATAGAGTTTGCTAATATTTTAGCGGTGATAATGAAAAGATATAGAAAGAAGCCCTATCCCTCTACTTTGCTGAAAGTGGAGAGAGACCCAACCGTTATTTTACATTGCATGGTGATGACATTATAGAACAGTTTAACCCTATTCAGACTGGGCTTTTTTAGGCAATCTGTGACCGGGGGGGGGGGGGGGGGGGCTCCTCGGACCCCCCTTCATATCTCTGGAACCAGTAAGGCTAAGACCATGAAATTTTCACAGAATGTTCATCTCCATACAAGGAAACCTGCCACACCCAATTATGACGTCACAGTGACGTAATTTTTGTTTTTCCGACGTTTCTTTGATATTTTTCCATCCAGATACTTAAAATATCAAATATAACTGTAAAATCATCTCTTTAATATTAAAACATGATAAATACAAACAAGGACACACTTGCAAAGCGAGAAAAGGCAAAAAAGGCGATAAAACAATAATTTTGTAAATTATTGTCCGCCATCTTGGATCCGCCATCTTGGATTTCCTTTTTTTTCGTTTAAATTAAAATTTAAAAAATATCTAAAAGAGAAAAGGATCAGAATGTATAAAACACGTATCAAACTAATGTCTATTATCCAAACAATGAACTTAGAAGCGTTATTTAATAAATAGTACAAAATTTTTCTCTATAAGTAAAAGTGAGCAAAAATTTACCTACCCCTCCCCCCCCAAATATTTGATGTTAAAAATTGTTGATGTCTTTCAAGAACTAGTCCCAAGAAAAAACTATTCTAATAAGAAAATGCACTATAAGTCAAAAAACAAGATCTTGAAATAAAAAATTCACCATATTTTAATACTTTGAAAACCTATGTGTCAAAAACCGGTTGCCATGGCAACATGGTTAATCACACTGACATGTTATAGATACCAAAATGTCCCTAGATAAATTCTAGGAAAAGTCAGAAAATTTCAGCCTCATAGCTATTTCGGTGTAAAAGTTATTACAATTTTACTGGAGGGTGGTTCGAAAAGCCCCCCCCAGTCTGAATAGGGTTAAACCATTTAATTATAGTTGGCCTGCATTTAAAGGGTTGAAGGGATTTTTCTATAAACTTCCACTCCAAGGTGTCGAACGCCTTTTCAAAATCTATAAACAACAGAAGTCCTGGTTTTTCATTGTATTCATATGCATTGCATTGTGTTCAGCAAAATTTATGACTCCGTCAATTAGTAGAATATTCTCTGCAATAGGAGCGGCCCTTTAGGAAACCACTCTGGTCATAATTAATTATGCCAGGTAATACTCGTTTCATTCTGTTTCGTTTTCATTGCGTTAGACGTAATTTCGTACTCACAGTTAAAAATCGCCCGGATTATATCATTCACTGAATTGTTTTCTGGTAATACACTCCTAGATATGGCATGCTAGTTGCGAAATGAAGAAAATACCCTTTTGATAGATTAATCAGATCTTCACTCAGCCTTCATGATCATAAAACATAAAATCATTCATTATTTTACATTCTGAAAAATTTACCTTCTATATCGGGGTCTAACTCTTTGATAAGTGATAACAGATAGACCGATAAACTTGACTGACACCTTTGTTTCGGATCAACGTTAAGTTATACAAAGCAAACTGAGCAAATTACAGCAAGCGAAACCTCTGTTATATATGACCACCTTCTCAATAAGCAGTACCTCCAAATGGAAGGTGGATGGTTCCGCCATGGGCCAATTGGTTTCTCTTTTGCATTGTGCTATTCATAGCCTCCTATATTTCCGAGTTTGTTGATATCATTGCCATAACAGGCGAGTGGAATCTACATAAATGCTGTTAATGTTCTGTCTTGTCCGTTAAACATAATGTAGACATGGCAGTCCTGTAGCCTAACGATAAAAATACACTTTTGACAGATTAATCAGCCTTCTTTGACTCTTCGATTTGTCGAATTTTATGACCCTATTTTCGCGATTTTGTTGGCTCATTTTTCCGATTTTGTTGGCTCATTGCTAGAACAGGCGAGTGAAATCGTTGTAAACGCTGACATTGTTTTGTCTTTGCCTGAAACACTCGTTGACATGGAAGTCTTACCAGTTGTCCAATGTTGTCCAATGATGAAAATACACTTTTGACACAATAAATCAGATAATGATTTTAGTCCAGCTTTAAGATAGAGTTACTCCAAGTACCCACCTGAGATTGTTTTTCCTTTTGGATAAAAATTAATATATAACAGGCCTGTTGTTTTCAATGTTGTCGATTCTTTGATCTTAGCAATAAGTCCCTAGCTGTGATTCTGACAGGAGGAATCCAGGTTTCCCAGAATACTGTTGTGCATGGGTAGAAAAAAGAGACTACTGCTCCTTTGAGCACAGGCTCAAAGTTCAGGCATGGTGATTGAGTGATTTTATTATACGCGATTTCCGCGGGGCAGAGAGGTATTTACAATGCTAAAAGACTATGTTTTTTTACTTTACAGTATTTTTTCCGGAAACAGTAAACATTACAATATTGGCCAATTTAACAGCACACACTAAAAACTATGGGTAAATGACACTATAAACACTAAACCCTCTTACAAGGTGTGCCAATTGCAAGGTGGTGGTTCCAGCAGTATCAGATGGTTTGTCAATTACAGCCATGCTCCGTCACGCGTGACCAGTATTTTTGAAAATTGAATGGAGTTTTCAAGATTACGCGTCGGTTTTGAAAATTCATTCCGAGATTCGGACTTCTCGTGAGAATTTTACCGCATTTTCGGAAGCAAAGAGCAACAAAATATCATTTTGTTTGAAATGTTACATATCCGAACAATATTAGGTTTTTTTATGCGTGCAGCGAAGTTATTTTCCGTTAATTCGTGACTTTCAAAGTGTTTTCCACAGAGATCTTCAAGGTTTCATTCAAATCTCGGACGTCACAAAGAAATATTCAAATGTTGATTTCATTCTCTAGATTACTGGTCACGCGTGACGGAGCATGGCTGTAATAAAGCGTAGCAGTGTAAAACCGAAGCAATCGCTAAGTTACTTTCGACACTCAATTTTAAACTGCTCTAGTTAAATTTGTTTGGTTTTTAGGTCGACAAAAACGAAGGAGAAGAAAGGGAAGTCAAGGTAATCCCATTTTATTCATTTGTGAAGTCATTTATATTTCAGTCACTAAAAAACATGATTACAGTACATTTGATTTAGAAGCAGTTACATTTCTTTGCTGACAATATACATCTTAAACAGATCTATGACCGTATAGCAGAATAATCTAAGCCTCCTATATGAGCCTATAGAAACCGGGTTAAGCTCCGGCCGTGTGGGCCATTGTGGCTCGTGTGCGACTTTACCTATATGAGCCAACTCGTAAATACAAAGCAATCTTCGGAACATCCCCTCTCCTAGATCGACGTTTTGCCCCACCGATCCCCCGTCCTCTGCGTCTCCACCCTCCGGATCCCCTCCCTTCAACGCTGTCCCAATAGGTAAGGTAGGTGACCATTACATATTGCGGGCTCAATGTTTACAGCCGACCGAGCGATTGAGTGAAATTTCATTCCACTGATACAACTTACTCAACGCTTTGCGTATTCACGAGTTAATAACGTTGTTACACTGAGTTAGAGCAGTTTTCAATTGAGTGTCGAAAGTAATTACACAATTGCTTTGGTTTTACATTGCTACGCTTTGTGATTGGCTAAAAAGTCTCGCGCCACTTTCTCGACCAATCAGAAGTAAAACCAAAACCAATCGTGACTTGCTCGCACGCGTTTTCCCGCGCTTGGTGCCGCCGACATGTAATTGATTCAAGCTCTGATTGGTTCATTGGATTGTTTACGACTGCTGTGATTGGTCAGAGTGATTACTTTGGTTTTGGTTTTACGACACGCTCTAAATGTTGTAGGTACATGAATTATGAAATGCTAAATCACCTATTGCAAATAGGTGAATATCTTATTATTTTTATATTTAGATTAGGTGTCCCCAATTAGTAGAGGGTTCCCACCCTCAGCTATGCTTTCCCTAACTCATTAATAACGTTCTTATTATTGTCATTAATGAATAAATTAAAGCTTCGAATGTCTTTAATTGCGCCCCCCGTCTGGGGCAGTAAAGGTAAAAAAGTCGCACTCGGGCCACGATGGCCCACACGGCCGGAGCTTAACCCGGTTTCCGTAGCATGAAGTAACTAGGAATATTGCTACTCCCCCCTGGATGGGATGCTAGTCCATCGCAGGGTTACCCCCAGCATTTTGTCGCCGGTACCCATTTATACACCTGGGTGGAGAGAGACAGTGTGGAGTAAAGTTTCTTGTCTAAGGAAACAACACGACCAGGCTCGAACCACCGACCTTCAGGTTGAAAGTCCGACGCGCTAACCACTAGACCACCGTGCCGGTCTGGGGCAGAACGTTGTACTAAATATGCTCGTATGCTAAGCTATTTTATAGTAACGAGTTGTATTGTTAAGGAAATTGTCAAAGCTATTGTACTCGGGCAGGAACCACCGTCTTACAAAAAGACTGGTGGTCCTTTTATCCACCCCCCTTTTCCCAACCTAAAAGGATGTTGTCTTGTTGGTATAGCCCCCACTCTATCAGGAGTAGAAACTGAGAAAAATTCTAACCGTCCTGTGTCGTTTAGCTAGCAATGCAAATTTCATGCATACAGAATATTAAAGGATATTAAAATCTCATCTCAAATTTTTTGTCCAATACAATTTGTCCATTAAGCTGAGCAGGTAGGTGGCACCTTGCCTAGCCATCCCTACCCCTACACACAAGGTGGGTCCTCGTCGTTGTTATAATGACCACTTCCCTTAACTCCAGTTGTCATTCTAAGTATAATTAACACGCGAAACGAGAACAAATAATCCCACAATATTCGAATGATAAGATATATGTACAGTAAATAATTATACTGGTTCGCTATCGTGCGCTCAGCCTGTCCGCACCCTCTCTTTTCAACTTTTACAATTTTGTAGGTTATTCATTATAACATTAAAAAAACAGCGCAGTAATTACACATCGCTAAATTTGTGTCACTTAAATTTTAACCCTCGGACGTCTAATAGATAGCCTGTGATGTGCTCTACAAGATAAAGTAAATATTGTGGGTTGTAGCGCTGCTGGGGGTCCGTGACGCCATCCAAGATGGCCACCAAGATGGCCGCCATATTGGATTTTACCTAAAATTCAAATTTATCGGAAAAATGCGGAAATTTCAAACAGTTTTTGCTAGAGTTGCAAACTAACATGCAATTAAACATTTTTATGCTTTTGGTAGCATTTTATATATTTTCGTCACCGCAAAAGGGTGAAAAAGACGCATTTTTATTCAAAAATGGCTTGACTTCATGCTACCTGTGACGTCATATCTTGTTACCATAGCAACCGGTTGCCTCCAAACTTTACCAAAATGTGTCTCAAGGATAAACGGTCTTGAAAATATTGGAGAGTGGCATCCTCCCCCCCCCCCCCCTCTTGTACTTCCGAGGGTTAATGACATTCATTCTTTTTTTGCCCTCAAAACGTTTTTTCCGCTTTCGTATTCTTTAATTTCACTCGCTTTCGATTTTTCTCATCTCTAAAGTCATCACCGTTAGTCGTGATTGGCTAAACACAGATTCTTCCAGACGCTTCTCGTATTTTTGTTTGCGACGGCATTTCTTCAGTACCGGGCAAATTTTCCTTAAAGCTTCGCGATATTTCGGCATGCGCCATGCGTACACAAATGGATTAAACATAATCTTCAAATAAAGAATGTTATCAATCATTAAATTGACAATCAGCAATTTCGGAGTTAGTGGTTTTGGCAGCCAAAACTTAGCCGCCAGCCACCAAAAAGCTGTTGGTTGTGAGCAAATGACGAGTATAGCTAGTAAAATATAGTTGACTGTTATAAACTGACGCTGTAAGCGGTTTTGGTTACTTTCCCGGCTGTGCAAGCTACTTTCATTCGAAAGCATTTTTGAAGCAGCCATTTTGCGTTTGAAGGTGCGATGAAGAAGGATTAAAAGTAACATTGTTAAATAAGGAACAAAAAAAGAGTGCAGAAAAATGTCAATTTTTTGAAGCAGATCAGTGGAAGCCCCCCAGAATTGTGACAACCAGTACAATATGGTGTACGAGTAAATTATAACAACGCAAACAATAATTTTTCTAGAAGTCACCGTGCGCGCGTATTTAAGCGGGGACGATATAACAACAAATTGGGTGACAGTGAACGCAAACACAATTAGAAATGAAATGGTCAGAGTTATGGCTCCCTGGGTTAAACCTACTTGAAGAAGGACATCGCGGCACAAGTTGAGACCATTTTGAGGACCTTCCCGATAGAGCATTATAAAACAGGTAGAATTTATTGGTAATAGTATTATAGCAGTTAACAAATCGCTGATGGCCAATCCGATAAGGAAATATGATGTCGGGCTCTTTAACATCTTCAGTGGATCCACTAGAAACACGACTAGCAGCAAAGCGTTGGCCACAATTGCGATAAACGCAACAACGATCATGTAAAAGGCAGAACCAAACGCTGCGATGCGAAACTCGGTCCAGGGATTGGGGCCGAGTCCCTGAGGTGTTGTTTCACAGGTTGCTGTTATGTTTGAAGTGAAGTTACAAGCGCTGCTGTCATTCATTTTGCAGATTCTTCAGTTGATTTACTTGTTTCACGCCAATGTGATTGCCGCCTCTTTGAACAAATCCCTCAGCGCTTCAACTGAACTGTTTCGATTCCAAACCGTGTCCTTTTTTTTACAGCTCCGTTTAAAGATGACTGATATATCGCAGGCTTCGTTTTTTTTTTTTTTTAAAGTGGGTTAAAATGGACTATTTGCTTTATTCTTGTCCAAGAATTCCAACGTAAATAAGATAAATTTCGATTGAAAATAAAGTAGTCAATTTCCAGTCGTAAATATTATGATGGCGTCCCCTTAAAAATCCAAGTTGCTTTTGAATTATCTCGCTTGGGCGAATAAAAAACAAATTCCTATGTGTCTCACAACTGAAAAATCCAAAGATGAAGGCTTGTAAAATCTGGTAATTGTCAAAACGCACCTTCAAATAAACTGTTATCACGCGCTGCACAGATAACCGTTGAGTATTCCAGAGAAAAATAACAAAAAAATAAAATAGTAATCAAATCCTCATAAATGGATGGTGGAACCTTTTCTCTCACAATCGATCTTCTATGGGTAGATCCAGTCGAGTGTTCTGGAAGTGAAGTTATGTACTCTTGAACCACTTCAGTGCGTCTGTGCCGATAAAATAGAGACGTTTGATCAGATGCTAAGTGTCATCAACGATTTCCACCGTTTGGCAACACAGTAACCGCCCGAAAGAGAGTTGACGATATAAGAGGTATTTGACAGCGAATAATTACTAAAAGCAAGAATTGAGACGACAAATTTCATCGCTGAGCACTGACATCCTGACAGAGTGTATTCACCAATGAATTACCTATTTATACAAGCGTCGCATCTGCATTCAAACTGTGAGTCACAATTGATAACTTAGTATCATGTTAGTTACATCTGTGAAATTCCCAAGCTTACAAGTGAACTTAAATAACCTTGGAAGCATATTAAAGTGCAAACATATCAATTTCTGAAAACTGCAGGAGGGCATGGTGGCATTATTGATATTTATTTATTACAATTTTTCATATTTCTGTTCTTTACCTTCTTAAGCATTTTTTGTTCTGCTGGTTTTCTGCCTTTTCTTTATCCAAAATGTCTAGTTTATCAAAGGTCCATCGTCATTGACGCTCGGTTAAACACTACTTTCCTGGCAACATTATTAAGTGATTTATTTTTTCCAATTTGGTTACTCGAAGCGAATTCACTTCTATGCATAACAATTTAATTGGCACATTCAAATCCCCCGCTATTTGCATGAATTTCTGCTTATTGAAGGACATCTCAACATTTATTGCTTAATAGCAACAAAATTATTTTTCTTGCGAATTCCTAGATATTTAAGGGAACACTGTTGTGAGTTTTTTTAATTGTGTATCATGCCCGTGAGAAGATGCACAGACATTTTTTTACGCATAGGAGACAAACCTCAACTGAATAATAGACATTTTCTGAGTAAAATCCATAAAATAAGATTTATTCTTTTTAGCTGAAATTAGACTACGAGCAGTCTCTCTTTCCCAGCGTTAGTCCGTCGAGCGAGAAACGAAAAAACATTAGCGAACGGATAATGGCCGCGCGAAACTGGGGGCGAGGCCATTATCCGTTCGCTAATGTTTCAGTTTCGTTTCTCGCTCGACGGACTAACGCTGGGAAAGAGAGACTGCTCGTAGTCGAAGCTGAAATATTCAGCTAAAAGAAGCGAAAAGCTCAAACCTTTTTTATTTTAGGTTTTACATAGTTTCCTTTAAAGGCACTAATACAATGCCATTTCAAGCGTTTTTTTTACATTTATTGAATCAACAATACTTACAACACTACAACTATTTACAATACGTTCGGTTTTTACAATACAAAAAACTACGATACCAGCTAGGGATTAGTATTAACTTACAAAATAGTTTTTGAAATATACGACAACATAGTACAAGCTAAACAAGCTAACATAAGCCAATCAAAGGCTCCGGCCTTGCGAGCCAAGTCGTGAATATGAAACAACCGTCGGACCTTTTCCTACCCTACACAAGGAGGATCCTTTTAGATTGTACATGTTATGACTACTTCCCTTATGTTTCAGATCCACGTACCAATATGTTACCAAAGAAGGACCTCTAAAACCTTAAAGCCTTCGTGTGTAGCTAGTAAACACGAAGGAATGTTTTTACTAGCGAAAATGAAAATTACGGGGCAAAGTTACCTTTTCCTTCATTATTAATGTCAGATATCCTTGCCAAACAATAATAACAAGTAAAAGAACCCCAACGTTTTCCCAAACCGACGTTTCAGCTCATCGAGCATTCGTAAACACAACAGTCGTAATGGCGGACTTGGTTTACTCCCCTTCAGACTCCATGTATGCTATTACCGAAGTGTAACATATCCACAATTTAATATAAATTTAATATAAAGTTTACGATGAGCGAGTGACTTTTCTCCAGTAATCGCAATAAGTCGTATTCACGGCTTAAAAAGGACATGTCACAAACGACAACAGAAAGGAAATTATGTACAAAAATCTCAAAATTTAACTTCCAATTCACATTTACGTTTTTCCATATCCAGATGATTTTTCATAAAGGCGAAAAAAGCTTCCCAGATATATCCTTCTTCTCTCCTTGAAGCGTTGTAAATATAGTA
Organism: Cladopsammia gracilis; assembly: GCA_022457155.1. Taxonomy (NCBI): domain Eukaryota; kingdom Metazoa; phylum Cnidaria; class Anthozoa; order Scleractinia; family Dendrophylliidae; genus Cladopsammia; species Cladopsammia gracilis. The sequence continues at coordinate 6,624 of JAJGOT010000797.1, read as the reverse complement.
TTTGGCTAAAATTATGCAGAGGTTTAAACCAAGACGAAGAGGGAGATTATTAGTGAAACCGTAAATGATATTTGTCTCCGAGAGAGTCAAAACTTCTTGATTTTTTTTCGTTCCACCGATCGGTGAAATGTGTCCAAAAGGACAACACGCGGTAACAAGTTACAAAAAGATGTTTTAGAGTTTGTTTCTCGGTGCAAAGGTGGCATTGTTCGCTTAAAATAATTAAATCCCTGAATAACGTAGCGTTAATTGTCGGCAGAATCATGTAACGGATGATTTTAAATTGGAAAATAACAATTAGTCTAGTATTTGTCACTTTAAAAGGGTTACTGTAAATATGATGTATTGTTTCTTCGTTAAGGCCAGCATTTTGCATTCTTTTTTCAGCTGTAGGTGCTTCAAATTTCATCTTCACATACATTTGGCTAGCTGACTTTCAAGAAATTTTATCTATTGACATTCCGCTATGATCGTTTGCTTGTAAAACCACCGGCGCATGTACGTTATGCGCCTTTAACTTTTTAATACTTTTTTTAGGAATTGCATGGCACAGGCCATGATACCTTAAGAAGTTCGTCTTTATAGGAAACTTGGAAGAAAAGTCGTATAAAGTTAAGAAAGAGCCACCTTGGAAGATATGGTTAATTTTAGTAATGCCTGCCTCATGCCACTGCCTATAATAGACAGAGCAACCTTCAATTCTAATGAACCTGTTATTCCATATTATTTCATTTAGGATTTGCTCTTTCGTTTCAGGGGTCGTACAGTTGATTTTTTGCCAAGATTCTAGAGTTTCCTCATACAAAATAGTGGTAAATCAATTGGGAGGTATTTAAAGTCGAAGTTGCACCAAAAATGAAAAACAAAAACGACCGCCTACAGGTTTTAGATATTCCTAAACATTATTCCTTGGCTCGGATACTATACCCCTGTAATATACTATGAAGTGATTGTCAATCTCAACTTCTCTAGTCGATGTAAAATGTATGTGTCTTGTACATGTATTTATAAAATTGTGATAACTTTAATTTATCTATGTGTTTAATTTACACCTCAACTCTCTTTTTCTTCTCTCTGGCTTCAGCCACCTGCTCGGCTTTAGTTCAGAATAAAATATTAAAAATTCAATTTAATAGAAAATCAGATTGTTTTCTCTGATACCTTCCTTTATTGCCTTCCTGTCAAATCTACTGGTACTATTGGATAGCATTTTACATTACAAAATTTCACACTGTTCTATTTGACGTTATTATAATGAAAAATTAACAGGATATATTTTCGCATTAATTTCTTTCAATTGAAACAATTGTTGGACAACTTCTCATAATGCCACATTCAATTTAAATCCACAAAATTTCATTAACACAAATCTTGAACTATAGCAATAGGAATATATTATTACTTTTAAAAAATTTAAAAAAATATTTAAAAAATATTTCTTAAAATTGATTGAATTACTGACATGTATTAAGAAGCGAATCAGTAAGAGATGCCCTGAAAAGTGTTTCATTTACAACCTATTTCCCAAAATGATTAGATATTGTTATGTTTTTTTACTGCAGGAAATGTGCTTATTTCTAGAACGATTCAATATCACCCTTCCATGTTAACATATTAATTTCAACACGAGTTTAAACTGCATGTGGTACGAATTTCTAGAATACACCTTCACTTCCTTTTATTTATTTTTTTTTTTTATAAACATTTACTTATACTTGAACAATGCTTCATTTTAATTAGTTTGAAACCTCCACGCCAATCTTTCCACCCTAGTTTGGCTGTGCTACTAGCTTCATGTGATCTGCCTTCCAAATCACCCGAATCTTCTTCAGTGTCCATTTTGATGAACGCAGCTGGTAAATTCGATTCCTTTCCCTAAACATTTCTGCAGCTGAAATTTTTACATAAAAGAACCGAAAATATCAAACTGTGTAAGCTTTCATGTAGTTTCCTTTAAAGGTACTAAAATGAAATAAAGAAACAGTACCGCCCCATTCCAAGCGTTTTCATAAACATTCTCCGTTACGTGCTGATGTTACATGTACATCTTAACCCTTTCAATACATAGAGCGATGAAACATACTAAATTTCATTCATTAAGTTAAATATAGAAAAAAATACCAACTTTCATTTTGAAAAATACTGGAATAATTAACGTTTATATGAAACCAAATTTAACATTGCGAATCCATGGTATTTCCTAGGTGGGCTGTGTTAAAATGAATAATCCAAAGCAACCTTTCAAAAAGCAACATAGCACGTCTTCACTCTTCACGGAGATAGAATAGTTTAACTGTGTAAAGAAGAACATATTTCACTGTATTTGGTATACCAATATGGTAACTCCAAAATTATATTGCAAATAATTAAGTTTCATTTGGTTAATATCTTATTCCTTCTCAAAGCCAATTGATATTTTAGCCACAGCGTAACATCAATGCTGTGTTTTGGTAAGGCTTCTTAAGGCTTCACTGACTGCAACTTAATTGAACCCTTTCAGTTGCAACTTTTAAATCTAAAGAGTCTGCCGAAATCCTTAAGTGCGAATCTTGAAATTGAAGCTTCAGTGTGGTAATTTCATATTTATGTTTTAAATGTTTGGTTTGCTAAGTGAAATCCCGCACAAGAGTGCGGCTTTTCAAATTAAAGCTATTGGGTAATACCTCCCTGCTGTGCTGTTTATCATTTAGTATTCAAGGTGATTTTAACTTTCAAGTGTGTAGGTAAACCCAACAAAGTGTGACTATTCAACTAAAAGCTTTCCACTCTTACCTGTAAGTGGTACTGGCCAGGTTTTTTTAACATTTTGCAAAACCTTTCTTTTTATTTTTTTTAATTTGAACTAAGGGAGTCACTGGGAGTAAACATTGACGCCTTCAGAAACACACTTAACCACTAATACGGAAGCAAATTTTATGATATTTTTCTTGATATTTCCCTCGCTTAGCTTAAAATTGGTTTCTTGTAGGCTGAAGACCTATCATATCTTATGGTTTCTCTTTCACCTGACGGTTTGTTTATTTTTGAATTGAAAACAACTTGGTAGAAACTCAGTGCCTCTGTACGGCATCATAACCAACTCGTTGTCAACTTCCCATCATGTGAGGCCTTATTGTTATTCGTAACTAATAAAATATGAATTCGAAATTTTAATTTGAAAATTGTGTTTGTAATGGTAGAAAGTTTAAATTATTAGTGGGCAGGTAGCTTGGGATTTATTTCTGTTACGTTTGTTAGTTTTTCAAAATTTATACATTGAACATGACTTTGACTTTATTGCTCTTGTTATGTAAGTCGTGAAGTGTGAATTGAAACTTTTAACTTGAGCATTGTGGTTATTAGTGGATATATAGGTTAGGTTTTGGCTTGTGTTTTCAGTTTTTTTTTAAATTACACAAACTAAACCTCACTTTAAAGTTATTGCTCTTGTATAGTGAACGATGTTGACACTTGTGGAAAAACCAATAAAAAATAAAATAACGGCAATGCTAAAGTTGTCATTTGAATGGTGGTGACTATAGTTCAAAATAGCACTCAGGATGTCGCTTAAAGTTCAAAAAAAGCTACCTATCGTGTTTGATATCGAATTGTATCTCGTTGAAAGTTTGCAATATTTTAAAATATTCGGAATCGAATAAACTTTAAATTGGTCTGAAACGTGGAGAATATATAAAACATTTAAATTTTACAATTATTTTGCTTTGTTTGATTTTGATTTGATACTGAAATATTCAATAACCTCAAAACAAACACTGGGCAGACACCAGATTAATTCATCTAGTTTTGCATCTTTTGCTAATTGTGCTGTACACTACAGTAGGACTTTGGCGCCTCTCGGATTATCGGCACAATAAATTTAGCGATCAACAAAAATTCACCCACTTTGTTATATTCATTAAACAAAGAGCCACTTGAATATAGCGCAATTGATATTCGACGGTGTAAGTTATGAAAGCTGCCACCTACCCGAAAAGCAATTAAGGCACTGCTGTGCAAAAGCTCTCCTGTCCTAAAGCTCTTTGAATATCAATGATTAGATCGATAATTTGTGGTTTTGTCTCTAGTTATTGGTTTCAATGAGCGAATTATACCCCTTTGGGCACAACAGGTATAAAAGAGAAGACTCCTGTTTAGATGCTAAGTTGTCAACACTCAGACACATTTTGATAATTCTGAGCGATAAATGAAATGGAGTCCGTAAATGCGTCAGCCCTCAGTTGTAACTATACAGCAAATTTCACTGGCAATTGTTCGTTATTTCCACAGCAAAATCCATCGCCAAGAATGCCCATGGTGAACCCTTATGAAGAGTTCTTCAAGTTTGCCTTTGGCTCCGCCATCTACATGATCATCGTTTCGTTCATAACCGTCATCGCAAACGGCTTGTTACTCCTGATGTTTTTCTTCGACCCTTTGAAGATTTTCAGGAACGCTACAACTTATTTCCTGATCGGTCTTGCTATTGTTGATCTTTTAACAGCCGCAACGCAAGAACCTATGTACGCTACATGTTTCATAATGATGTATACTTATCATCGTGACACTGCTATTACTTGTCCACCTATTTTAAATGTTGGACAGTCGATCTCGGTAGCTGCCATGAATGCTTCGTTTCTAATTGTGTTCGCATTTACCATCACACAATACATTGTTGTAATTTCTCCCCTGAACTACGCGCATAAGGTGACAAAAAAGCGCGTGATTATCTGCGTCTTCACCGTTTATGTGTACACCATACTGTTCAGCGTTCTGCCTGAGATGGGAGTTTCTAAAGACATCCAACGAAAGATCGACAATATTTTTCACTCAATCGTCTTGATTTATCTCATAATAATAGTGTACATCCTTTTGTTCGTGGCTTTTAAGAGGAAAATGGCCGCTTCCAGGAGTCTTCGAGAAGACAAGAACTCTCGGGATAGAGGGAAAGATGACAGGCAAATGGGTATTGAACGTAAGTTTATTATCGTCAATTTTCTTCTGATCGCCATCTTGTTTTTTACTTCTCAGCCAGCCGCCATGTTGTGGATTGTCCGATTATATTCCGAAGAGGAGCCCAACAAGCCAAACGTTCTTATTGTTAATCTTATGGTGGATAACTTGCTTTACCTGAAATTCCTGCTTGATCCGTTTGTGTACGCGTGGCGAATCCCCAAATATCGTCAGGCTCTTAAGATGGTACTGCGCTGCCGCAGAGAGGAGCCTGAGACTAGGTCAAAGTTCACTGATCGCGTTATTGCTGCGATGAGCAAGTCAAGTGACACTGTGATCACTTTGGACTTTAGAAGCATAGCAAAAGCCTAAACGTTTGTGGAAGAAACGTTTTTTTTGTTTTAGTTTGTTGTAATTATTGATTTGTTAATGTATTTCTTAATGTTGGGGAGATTACGCTTCTTTTGACATTATTGCTGATTTTCGTTTCACCATCAGTTGGTTCTCATTGGCAACAACGTGCTGAAAACGTTCTTGCTGTTTGTTCTGTTGTATGATTGGCAGCTTGGAAATTATCAAAACAGCTATGCGAATCTTTGCTGGCATCATTGTTTACATTTTGTTTCATTAGCAAACAAGTTTTCGTATAGAAGTTATCGTGCCAAATACAAACAGTAGGTTTTTCGATTGCAGACCAACATCTTGTATCTTGTTTGACATTTAACAAGTGGAAAAATAGTAGCAAACAACAAGAAATGTGTTAAGATACAATGTTTCCGCGGTGGAAGAAATCTTTGTATTTCACTGAAGTTTATATAACATCTCTATTTCTTTGTTTCTGCTTATCGTTCAATTTCAGTTTCCCTTAATTTGTATTTTGTTTAAATAGAACGATAATAATTACAATACTTCCTTTATTAATATATTTTCCTTATCAATTTAGTTAATTATAAGGAGAACAATAATAGAAACACTATATGTACCTCTCTCCTCTCAAGTACTAATGAAGATGTATTGAATTTAATAATACAAGTTTTAATGATTTAATTTATACTCTTGAATGTAAAACTAATTATTTATAGCTTAGAGAAAAAATACAATGTGAAATATGAAAAAGGGATTGTACATAAAATTAAGGAACTTGAATTTTACGGTCTGATAAAATATATATTTTGCATGTATAATCTTAAACATTTGAGTTAACAACTATTGTTTGGATTCCTCAACGTATTAACATGCGAGGATGAACCTTAAGTCAATAATATTTTCATTTTTCCATCACTACGGTATTAAACCCACATATAAGCAACTGCATTTTTTCAAGTCAAACTAGAAAATAATTTTTGTTAGTGGTCAGAAAAGTAAGTCGATATGCGTGTGGCTACTAGGCTGTGAACATTCATTGTGCTACTGGTACCAAATACAGACAAATTTATATTGCAAATTTGTAAAAACCCTAGCGCATTAAAGTCGGACAAGGCCTATTTTTTTGGTCAAAATGTTTCAAATAAGAACCTGTTTTCAATTTGCTTCTGAAAAATTTACTTCTTAGAAACCGAGGAAGTTTCCACCATATTGACTCATAGTTTAGCCAGCGCCAAGACTTAATGTCTAAAAGCACTGAAAGAATAGATTGCTCTTAGGCAATATAACAAACAGCATTTCTCTTCAACAAAGCACCACGCTAACATGATC